>MU127889.1:16401-66533 GCA_014904975.1 Marasmius fiardii PR-910
CACAGCAGTGTGTTACCTGAGTCAGCATCTGGAACCTCGGGCACCAATGTCCGTTCCCTCGGACTCCATTCAGGCTGCTCTTTCGTATATCTCCTTTTAGGTTTTGCTCCTTCTTAGGACCCTTCCCAAGAAGCGTCCGTAGGTCAATCTCTCTTCCTCTCCCCACAGGCTACTGAGAGTAGTCCTTAGGTAAGTCATACATTAGGAATATCTCCAAGTAATCCTTAGTCTTCATTTGAAAGTTCCCTCCAGAGGGCCTTCCTGCCTATCGTCCTTGCGACTATGTGTAAGCTTGTGGGTCCCAAATCGCCGACCCTGACAACCACCCTTCATGGATAAGGTCCGTTGGTGTAGGTTGCCATATGTTTCAACAGCTTTCGGATCTTTACTAATCTGTCCCACTCAGAAGGAACCCCGTCAGGAGGGCCCCTTGTTATGTATGATCCACTTGTCTAGCCTTTGGAAGTACCTCGCCAAGGTCATCCCGCTGGACACTACCTTTATCTTTATGTATCATCTTCACCAGGTGCCTTCCTAGAACCTTACTATCTCTTTCTAATATTTGGGTTCTATATTCTCAGTGCCTTTTCCAATAGACATAACTTGTACTCTTCTAATATGATATCTCTTGGCTCAAACTCTGTGTCTCTAGCCACTTTGTTAAGTCAAACTTCTGCCTCCGAAGGTGCCTCAGGAGGTACTTGTCACCGTGGGATGGGTCTAGTCAGGCATCATCAAGGTCCCTGGATGGGACTTCTAGAGGTATTTCCAGAGCAGCAGTACTTAGTTGTACTTGCCTATTACTCCTGACCTTGGCACCTATTATTCTCTACAGGTTTCGAGATGGTTCATGAGGCGCCTCTGGAATCTAGGGTTCCCAGTCTGGGTCCTTTCCCAGTAGTGTAGGTCTTGCTTATCCCCTCAGTTTATACCTAATCTTACTAAAATAGAATAGGAAATGAATAAAATTAGGTTGTTTTCGTGTGCAGGCGTGACAGCGGCACTGAACGAAGCTCGATTCCGAGCCATGTTCTACCTGATTGCAGCCCCGGGTTCAAATGCCATACAACGTGTTCCCAATCATTGGAATATGGCCAATGTAACTGAGTATTGCCGCCGTCGAGCTCAACGAACCTTACTGAAGGACATGAAGGTTATTAAAAATAATCAAAAACCTAATCAAACCTTTATTTACCCTCCTGGAGCGGAGGACATTGGTTTCAAAAACCTCACAGTGGATTCTCGGAAGATTAATGGCTCTTCATCCAATCAGGATGGCACAGGCTCTATTCCTCCATACGAAGACACCGTGATGTCCAATAGTGATGGTTCGTCGTCTTCTAATCCTTAATTATTCTACATTTATAGATCCATACATTGATCTTGTGGGGGAGGATGTAACGGGAATATTTACACTTATTTATATTTTCACAATAGCATAGTATTTAAGGAGTATGTTCTGTACTCCTAACGGGCATCTTTACTCTTACCTTCACCATTGCCTACTCTCTGGACATAGTACTTACCTCGTGGACTAATATAATCCCTGGTCAAGTTTACTTGTGTCTGTGCGAGTAAGGTGTATCGGTCAGTTTAAAAAATTGTAAGGTGGGGCTCACCGATATGCCTTACTCGCGCAGACACAAGTAAACTTGACCAGGGATTATATTAGTCCACGAGGTAAGTACTATGTCCAGAGAGTAGGCGATGGTGAAGGTAAGAGTAAAGATGCCCGTTAGGAGTACAGAACGTACTCCTTAAATACTATGCTATCATGAGAATATAAATAAGTGTAAATATTCCCGTTACAAAGGCACAAAGTGATCCGTGACCTCCCTGGCATCAGGCGAGCGGCCCGTCCTGGGACGGTTTGCTTATTTGTTCTTATTGTGAAAGTGAACAAAACCCATTCTCCCCAAAGTAGCTAAACCTATGGCTCAATTGAGTCAATTGAGCTACCGGTTTGATATTGTGGTTGAGCATCAGTTGACAACCAACCCTCCTCAGCTTCAGAGGCAAAGTAAAGTCGATTTAGCTCTGTCTCAGAGTTGAACAGTAAATTCATAGGGAGTACTTGAGTTTCTGGACATTACAGTGTCATGTTCAGTTTGAGACCTTTGAGACAATCAAATGAAGGGAGAGTTTAAAAACTGAAGCAAAATAACACAAATAGACAAGATGATGAAAGAAGGGGAATGTATAAGTAGGTTTTCGGTACGGAAGGTTTACAAACCCATGGGAGTCTAAATTTACGCTCCAGAAAGCAAATACACACATTCTTCGTCATGTAAGGTAATACCTACTTTGTATTTCCTCGGCAACAGGAAGACACGCCTTACAGCCCATTTGAGGGCAAGAATAGCAAATGCGAGTGCGGACCAATAAATGAACAGTTCTGAACTTCTTTTCTCAGCAAAGATGGCCCAAAGTGACCATGTGATAGCAATAGAAAGGGAAATATTGCCCTCGGGAGAGAAGACAGGCTGTATTATGAATTCAAAATGTAATGTAGAAGTCGTTCTTTAACGGCAAAAGATGGCAAGTTAAGAGGGCCTCTGATGGATCGGCCATGCACTCTATCTCCTTTAAGTTTACACCAGGTCGCTGTACATGATCAAAAAATGCCACTATGATTATTAATCTACTGTATCTACACTAATCAAATGATACTGTGAATGTATGATTGCCCAACCATCTTATGAGTACGTGCTTCATAGTGAGAGATTTCCATACTAAGGATCTTTTACCGGCTTGACAAAACACCTCGTGTCAGTTCCAACTTCAGTTTCTCAGTCCGGTGATAGGGCCTTGGATAACGAGTGGAAATGTCATTCCGAAAATCGCCCGTTTTGGGCACTTTTTGTCCACACCTTTTTTGAAAATTGCCAGCCAACTTTTGTCAAAGGCCGGGTCTGGGGGTCAATATAGCATGGGTACCCCGGGCCCATTATGCAAATCAGTGTCAATTTTGCTGCCAGTGCCAGTGTTTATATCATATTCCTACCAGGTTAAAGAGGTATGATGCAACAACATTGTAATTCTGCCGCTTAAAGAATCATGATGTCAATCTTCCGCTGCTATGCAGGAAATTCAACCAACCATAAACCCATGGATTCCTAAATGAGTGCACTATGTCATACTTATTTTGATCACACTTGCATCACAAGTATGACATTGAGTGTACCCTCACCAAGTGTTGTCCTTGGCTTAAAATTGAAAACAAACAAGGGCAATGCAGAGAAATTCAAAGTGATTACAAAGATTGAACTGGAGGTCCTGAGTGGATGTTTAATTTCTATCCAGTCTCTTGTCAGTGCTTTTGTGCTTTGGTTAGAGAGTACAAGCTGCAGTTCAAAAAATATTTCCATGCAGAGTGTCTGATAACACTTTTGAGTCTAAAGATTTGTTAAATCTTTAGGTTGGTTTGATTATTGCCAGTAATGATCTTTCAGAATGGTTATTTTGATTAACTCATTATCATCTTTGGCTGCTTCAATATAAAGTAGGTGGAAGATGTTTTGCTTGTAATGCTCACTCAAGAATTTAGGCCTGAAGTAAGCTTATTAAGAAAGGTGACTGCAAGAAATGGATGAATTGAAGACTCAGTATTACAGCTGGAGGATGTTCTAAGGGAAAAGCTTCTATACAAATCAGAAGCTACAAGCTTTGATGTAAAAACCCCAGCTTGGTGTCTGAAAAGTTGACTTACAAGCCTTGAAGAGCCCAGAATCCTTTATAAGCACTGGTTGGTGCTACAGAGTGAGAGATCTCTTTGAAACTATCTGGGTTTCAATTGTTTGGAGTATACTTTTGGTCATTTTTGCACTCATTGCTTGTGAGATTGAACTGAACCATTTTTCAACCAAGTACTTTTCCTGAGCTAGTTTGAGTTTGAATGATTCAGTTGAGTAAAATACTCCATGGAGAGTTTTGACTTAACTTCCTTGAATGTGTTTTTGGGTTGTGTTTTACGTCCCATCACTTTATATTGCAAAGGATGATCCAGAAAGTAACTTCTGTTTTTTTCAGTTGCACAAGGAAACCAGCTAGACTATGGTCAGATTTATATACTAAAGTCTAAGGGCCTTTGGTAAATAAGCATAACTGGAACAGATGACTAGTAAATTAGTCAGAGGTGTTATAGCTGAGGAGCTGGCCACTATCTAAACTGTTGCTAGTGTCTGGTAGCCTGGAATGAGCTGCCCTCCAGTTTCGAGGAGACCAGCGCCTGCAGGTGTTGTTTACAGCACTTTTCATAATAATGCGGAAAAACTGAAATGTTAAAAACCTATGTGGTCCTATTTGTTCATGGCTGGCAAAGGCTACAACTCCTAGGGAATTCCTCTAGCCCCCTAAGCCTGTAATACACTGTCTCTCCTTGACAGGTCTCGCCATCTTGCCCTACTCTCACCATCGAGCCGTAGATCTGCCAGCTGTGACCAAACAAAACCATATAAGTTGAGAAAATTTTCATTTTTCCGCATGATTATGAAAAGCGCTGTAATCTTCTTCACTGGATTTATGTGCAGCACTTGAATTGGACATTAGTGGCAGGGAAAGCAACAAATTGAAGTGGAGATAAAATTGTGTGGCAGTGACAATGATCTGACCCTGGAGACGAATCTGCCTGCTCCATCAGGGGCAGGCTTGATTTCACTAGTGCACCTGCGATGACTTCCAAGGAACACCTGTGAGAGCGCAGCTGTAATTCAGCACAACTCATGGTTGAATAAGGAGATTGGCAGATTTTACTTACATGCCAAGAATACAAGAACTTTGGTCAACACTCCAGGATGGTGGTCGACTGCGGTTAATACCGAATGCTTCGAATGCGTTGAGGACAACGAAGAAAGTCGTCCAACCGTTGTAGAGCGAAGAATGGATGAACAGCTCATCGGCGGTACTATGAGACCTGTGGTGCTTACTGACGATGACTAATAGATATGGGTGAAAGTTGAGGAAACGAAGAACGAAAAGTGTAACGTCTATTCGACGACCGGATATAGAGGGTTTGTGTTCCTCTGCTGCTATGTACCACTGGCCTTTAGCAGTATGAGGGAGATATAAATCTGAGAATGTTGTATAACACTGCAAACCGAAGATGGGGAAGGAATGCGGAAGCTAGGGCATTTAGAGTCAGGGATGCTAAATATACTAGGGGTCGACTACGTCCGAGCTATCATTAGGGACAGATTCGTAGTTCACTTAGTCCCATGCACTGTTCTGTTAGCTTTTGCTTTTGATCTCTCTTCCTTCGCATCGTTTTCTCCTGATGCTCCTTATTGTAAGTAAACACTCAGCCAACCACTACGGTGGTAGAAATCATAAGTAATCAAACCGTAAGTAAGTACAGGAGTCAAGAAGCCATTAAGAAGTACTCGCTACAAAAAACCACTACTGTGGTAGAGGCTGAGGTGGCGCATGTATCGTATGAAAAATATATTGAGATCAGATCAAAACCAAATATCTCGGAGTACGGAACATAAATAAACGGAAGTCTTATCGGCGGTTATAACCAGAAATGGAGCGGGCAAGCGTATGGCGATTCATAACCGCAACACTCCTAATTGAATGGTCCAGAGGAGACAAGCAGATTAACCTAGCTCCCAAATCTATGACTAATACAGCACAGTCGACATCGGGTCTCCGCAAAATTGCTTGTGGGAACAAAATGATAGACTGTAAGTAGTGAGTGGATGCTGCTGTATGAGATCGGTATAATCATAGGGAGGAGATGATGAAAGAGGGAGGATCAGAGAGAGAGAGTTTGTTCCCAAATACTCTTTTTGCTGAACTCACATGTCTGATTGGCCTCTTTACTGTTGAAATGGCAGCAGGATAGTACATACATAGTCTCGTATTTGTCGTGCTACTAATTACTCACTTGCCCCCAACGGGGATATGACTGTCATAGCTATATGAATTTAACTCTGACAAATGGGCCTTTCAGGATCTGGGGAGAGACGTGATGGGAGAACTACTTGTAAAGATAATTGGTGAGTTGCCGAAGCAACCGTTGGAAATAATGATCAGACTGGAGCCTCTATATGGGCACAAAAGTGAAATGGGGGAGCTATTTCTGATTGAACTCCCCATGATAATCAAAGCATTCAAGATGGATTTGTACTCTGTTCATGTTCAAGGTCCAGTGAAGGGTGCTGGAGGATGCATCAGTGAGAGATATTTATATGTCCAGAAATCTATCTTGAACTATGTCGTTATGCAATGTGTTGCTTTGCCCTCCGTTGTCTCATACATATTTCCTCTATTAGAAACAATAAATCTCTCAAAACATATAAATAATAGAAAACCTAAATCCATAGGCAAGATAGGATAAGAAAATACATATTCAGCGGACAATAGAGAAGAAAGCAGAAAAATAGGGGATTTCAGCAGTCAAACACTGACTGTAAACATCCATTATCTTTAACTGTAGCAAATCATCTAGACCTTTCTATCCGCATCGGCCACTTCAATAGCTTGCAGGTTTTCCTCTTCTTGCAAATCACTTAACGTGTGCTGAGATTGTGTGTAGATGTCAATAGTGGCTTGTCTTGTAGCAATGGACCTCTGTTGACTAGTCTGGTTATCAGCAATACGGAATGTTGACAATTCCTGCTGAACACTGTCCACAGATTTCCCATATGCTACTCGAGCAATGACCATTGTGGGAGCAAGTCCCTGAGAAGATATATCAAATCATATAGATGTATATTTCCAAATGTTTGGTGAGAGCACATACTGATATGAGGATTGAAACAACAATAAGGTCAAATGGTTCAAGACCTACAGTAGTTGGATTCCATAATACATTCTGCAGTACTACTGCGGTCAACAGGAACCCTGCATATAACATTGCTGATTCAATTCTAGTTCGGGCCTTTAATAAATCTTGTAGATAGATGAGACATATTTACATACATGATAGCCACAATATAATTGAATCTTGAGTGTGTTGATGATCCTCGTAGAATTTTGGCCTTAGAAGTAATCCACCAAATCCGTCCTCCTTCATCAAATAAAACATTTCAGTTTTGTTTCCAGATTAGAGAATAATTAGACCCACCAGTTAGGGATGTTAATACAACCTGGAATACAACAATAGCTATTACTGCTCCAGAATCAATTGATTGAGACTTCTCCAAAAGATTTACATTGAAGGGTATTGAAGAGCTTCCCTCCCCAATTGTTTCAGCAATGCCACATGCAAGATCAATACCTGCTTATAGAAATAAGTAAAGGAGATTTAAGATAAGATGTAAAACAAACTATTCAAGATGAATGCAACAGACACCAGTGGATACAAGATGAATTTGTTGGAATTGAAGATTACATAACAGCGATGAATCTAAAAAGCTCTTTCAATGTTGCTGTTCTTATACTATACCTGAACAAGTATCCACAAGCATTGTGTCAGCTATTGAGCTGCAATGAAAATCATGAGTCAATTAAAGAAGTCCCAAATAATAAGCACTGTATATTTACTTCATCAGGGTGGAAATAATGTTTTGGATTCCACTAATAGAAAAAAGTAGTTATGAGTGGATCCAAGCAATTTAAAATGTCTTTACATACTCCCAAGCAGTTTTTCCATCATCTCTAAGAAGATACTGGAGGTAAGAACTATGATTCTTTGTTGTTGCAGCATTAAAGGCAAGAAGGGTTTGTCGGCAATATCCCCAAGTGGTGACAGCAGTATGAACAGTTGCCAGTGTGAAAAGGGTTATAGTACATCCCTTGTATAACTTGTGGGCAGAACTAGTATGGCGAAAGAGTACATGGATTGATAATCCAAATACAACACAGTAGATTCCTGTGGTTGAGTATCCATAAATATGACACCATGCAAAAGTGAATATACATACCATATACAAAAAACAATGCCTAACAAAAGTCTATCATTATGAAACTTGTCAGACAAAAAAGAATCACAAACAGAGAGGGTAGAAATCGGATTAGTGATTATGGTCGTAGCATTCAGAAAGGGTGCCAGGATATCTTCAGAGTTATTTGTAGAGGACATTAGCAGGGTAACAGGGTACTTGCAATGAGTTTGAAGTTGATCAGGAATGGAGGAACTTGATTAATCTTTCATAACATAGCTAGGCTACTTATAAACCTGAAGGGCTTTGGTGTGAAAGAACAAAAAAAAATTTCTATCAACTATCAGTATATTTGAAACCATCAAGATTAGATCTTTATCCCATCTTGCTACAGTAGTTGTCCTTAGTTCCCAACTCTGACGACTTCCAAGGTGTACGGACAAAAATATCCTCCATTTAGTATTACTACACTTGAAACCATCAAAAGTTCATCTGCATCCCACATTGTTTGCTCTACAGTGATGGTCATTGTTAGCTCCCAACTCTGATGCTTCTGAACATCTCCTTTTTTAGTGATTTCTTCTGAAGTACCCATCATATAATTCATCTCATCATGTACTACCTGTGCCACCCTCCCGATATCAAACAAAATCACCTCTTCTCAAGCTGTTGGCTCATGCCTATCCTAAGTTGTAAATATAAATAATGCAATCCCCTCTGATTGGATCTTGATGCTCAACAGCAATATCAATGCCATTGTCAATGGAACAAAATATCTGATGAGTGAAACTATGATCTGTTTTAGATGCTGGGTTGTTCAACAGGGGCATGTAGATTTTGAAGACCAGATAAAAAGACAAGGTAGCAAGTGCAGGTAAGTACAGACTTGAGAACAGGTTGAGAACAGGTAAGAACAGATCAAGAACAGGTTAAGAACAAGTAAGAATAGATCAATATCAAGGTAAAGACAGGATAGAGAACAGATAACATACCCATGAGTTCAGGTTTAGTTCTAGTGGGATACGTTGGGTGTATGTTAACCACATTGTCGTCGCCAGTTGCGACATTGCAAATTATGAAATGCAAGCTTCCCAATATCATTGCCGAGGTGACTTCCGCTATGTCCATAAAATTGAGACAATTGCCAAGGCAACTTCTGTTGCCCAGATAGTATTTTGCTACTTATTCCTAAGCAATTTGATGGTAGTAAAGCCCCACATTATTTGCAATTTCCAACAACTCTGCTGTACCTGGAACCAAATTCAATGACAGTGTGTCCATAAGGGAAGAACAAAGTCATTTAGTACCACAATGTTTTACTAATGTTGTAAGCTTCAGCTTCACTAGCAGTATCATTCATACAGCATGACCACCACTGCTCACAGCTCAAATTTTTCTTTTCAATTTATGGGTTGTAAGGAGCCATGGTCCTGCCAGGAAACAAGCAGCCCTGAGTTCAATTCAAAACATTGAGTGTTTTTCTTTGTCACAAATTCTCTCAGCACCACACCCTTGTACCTCTTACCCAACGAGCATTAATTACTTAGCAAGATTTGAATACTGGTGCCAGTGAAGATCTGCAGGTGTGCCTAGGGGAGCTGGCAGAATGTCAGGCAATGAGCAGCCCTTTTGGTATGGTCTTCTTTCCCTAAGCTCAAGCTGCAGCATACAGCTGTCACTTTGTAAGGTCTGTAAAGGTTTTCTTCATTGGCTCTGTGCCACTGCAAATTCCCTCTGATTCAGGTTTCCTGGAGACAGTGATGAAAGCATTGCCATAGTACATTAGTCCTTTGTGATATTTGATATACTTCAGTATGGGTATAATCTATGCTGCAATAAGGCCTTCAGTATAGCAGTAGCGGGTGCTGCTGCTGGCCGGCCTCGTCATTATGGATTTTAACCGGTTTTTTCAAAAAACACATCCGCCCAGAAACGAACAGTGCACGTGCAATTCATGTGACAACTCACGTGAGTTCTTTGCAGCTCACTGTGCATTCATGAATAGTAAGCCCCGCTTTCTACTGTACAATGTTCATCCCCATCCCATACCTGTCCTATTTGACTTGGTAGGTAAATAGAGATAGATACAGCACACAAGGATACTGCAGAAAACCACCACACAAGAAACACTGTGTAAAAGTCAAAAGAGAGCCTCCAATCTGAATCCTTCTGACCCCTAGGACTGCCTAGAAATGACAAATGGCATATAAACACATGCCTTCAAAGTCTGGCAATACAAAACTATGCATCATTTTTCTCTCCCCCATGGAGTCAAGTTGCTGAGTTATGGTCATCACCTCACTGGCCTTCTCCACATCTGCTCGACATATCCTGCTCTAGCACCAAAACTAGACATTTTGAATTACACAAACAGCATAGGGTAAGCTAAGACATAGATGATCATAATAGCAGAGAGACTCACCTTAGAATTAACAGCTGAAGGCTGGCCCAAAATCAGAAGGTTAATTAGTCAGTGGACAGGGACTAGGTTTGGGGCTGGTGTAACTTCTGATGTGCATATTCAGGACCTTAGCATGTGCAGATCATCAAGCAGGAGATTAATCACAACCTTCTTCTCCCTTTTCACTTTCACAGACAATTACAGCTATATTACCCTACATTACAGATGAATCAGCAACTGAGATCAAACACAAGTTCTAACCTCAGAAGTTGGGTCAAAAAGTTTCAGGGCACTTAGGAAACAGATTGCAATTTGAGTCATTCAAATCTCATGGCTTTTGCACAGGACCACTGTCATGTAGCATTTGGGATACTGGTGAGGTGGTGGCAATCACTGAGTAACTGCAAGTAATGAAACAAGATTGTTGAGAATATGCCCTTGCCAACTTCACCATGTTACTCCCGGTCGCATTGCTACTTCTGCATGAAATTTCCACCAGTTGATACATACTTCATATTCAGATATTCAGATTTCATACTCATTGTGTTTTTGCCGATGTCAAAGAATCTCAATTCAAAGAAAATGTTAAAGCAGCTGAATGAGTTACTTGAAAATTCATGTTAAAGTAGACTCCACTGTCAACCAGCTGTGGAGAATGTCTGCATAGTTACTATTCGGCTACAAAAATCCAAAAATGTTGTTCTGACCAGGGTGACACTAAAGATCATGAAAGTTGAGAAAATGTGGCAACTCAATGGCTGCAGGTCTTAACTTAACACAAGAAAAAAAAGACAAGATAATGGAACAGTTTGACCAGATCATCAATAGTCTAGTCAATGAACAATTCACTTATTGTTGCTGTAGTGCCAAAAAAACTGGGAGAGATAAGAGCAGTTGGTTGGAGGTGTCTAAAGTGGGCTATAAAAGTCATAGAGACTCAGGTTACAGTGATTAGTAGAAGACATGGTGTAACTGCACAGACAAAACTGAGGGTTGATTCCTACAGCAATCAAAGTATTCACCCTTGGTCTCTCTGAACACTGGAACCAGAACTGGCAGTGTGTATTTCAGACCAGTCAGAACTAGAACTGCAAACAGCATACAAGTCAAAAGAGAACCTGCAATCTGAATCTTTCTGACCCTTAGTTCCCCCCATGAAGTTGCTGAGGTTATGACCATAACCTGACCAACATATTCCACATGCTCTATGATATATCCTCATTGCTCTGGCACAATAAGAAATTTTGAATCACACAAAGAGATCACAGAGTGAGCTAAGACATAGAGCATTATTATAGCAGAGAGACTCACTCTAGAAATAACAGCTGAAGGTTGGTCAAAATGTAGAAGATTGATTGGTCAGTGGTTAAGGACTAAGTGTGGGGCTGGTGTAACTAAATAAATCAAATCTGAGTGCAGGGGAATGTTGGGTACACACTATAGGAATGATCGCAAACTACGGTTGAGTTGAGATATCTTTTGTGGAACGGGGTCTTTAATCTCGGATATCCCGTTTTTGAAACTTCTCTACAACTTAAGTACGTTACCTCGCCTAGATCTATAACATGCGCTGTCTTCCGCTGTGGCTGATATCTGACATAGGATAACAGGGGTATATACTTCCCCGGGTTTTAGTATCGTGGGCGCATGAACAGAAATCGTATAAATGAATTCGGAACGCACTGTAAGGACAATTGAAGTTCCTTTCCCATCGATAGCGTAGGGAATGATATCCAGGGTTTGATTTTGCCGAGCATAAGTCTACCCCATCTTTGTGGTTAAATCCTCAAGAGAGTTTGTGTGTGCTTCGATTATAAAGCTCAAATCTATCTGTGGTTGAATTGTAGACGGCGAACTATGCTGTTTTGAACGACGAAAAAGAAATTATCCATATTCTATACCTCGTACGGTGAAAAAAAGCTAGTTGCACATTCCATTCTGATGTTCATCAATCGTATCGAGGGCCTATCTATCACTCATACAGTACTATGTCTATCTCCCGACCTAGCCTCTACCAGCGTCTATTCCGTTCCTTCCAGTTTGGTTTAAGATGCACATCAAATTATCTTCCTTTTCTGAACCTTTCCCCGGCGAATAAGTACGTCTCGGTGACACATGGAGGCTCTTCCACCTGTGGGCCTAGCCTCCGCAACTGCGGTTTAATAATTTAGAAATTGACCCTTTCTCTGTATGATCGTTATGTGCTGGTCATCCGCTCTGGATCTTTTAGAGCTTACCGAGCAGAGTTGGTTGATGTCGGAATGCTGAAATGCCGGTACGACACGTAGGAGCTTTTATGAAAGTTGGTGTATCGGACCTCAGGCGAAGGGAAAGGGGAGACGGAGAACGTGCAAAAAATAATGGTTCAATCCAGGATCGAACTGGAGACCTTCTGTGATTATACAGTGCCACCTTGTGGGTGTAAGACAGAAATCATAACCACTAGACCATTGAACCGATATTGGATGGAGCACGTTGTACATATATATCCTGACCATTCACCTAACCCTAATCGTAGCCGTCGGAGCCCCCCGGATATGGGATTCACACGACGCACGGACCGTATCGTCACCGTCAACCTCGTTTTTTTTTCCCTCTTCCGCCACCATACCACGACCACCATTTCCGTAGACAGCGATGCTTCGCCAATCCTTCCGCCAAACGCTCCTCAAACGTTCCGTTCGTTTCAACTCTAGCTCTTCAAAACCCACAGTCGAAGGAGCCCAAAAGAAAGCTCAGGAAGCGTTTGCTAGCACGCAACAAGCCGCTGGAAAAGCGTTTGATAGTGCGAGGAAGGCCTTAGGTCCTATTGGAGAGAGAGTTGGAGGATTACTTGGATGTGAGCTACCATTTTTATTCATTTTCCACCTATACACCCCCAGTTTTTCGCGTCTTTTCCCTCCATTTTGCAGTTAACTAACTCTCACTATGTCTATACGCAGCCTACAAACAACCTGTATTCTACAACCTAGCCGTAGCTCGTGAGCTTGTCAAACACGTCTACAGAGCCGAACGTCTATCACCCCCGAAATCGGTTGATGCTGTTCGTGAAGCATATGGAACGCTTTGGTCTCGGGCTAGCAATCGAGAGTATTGGGTTAATGCGATGAGGAGTGGGGAGATTGCGAGGATTGGGGTGTATGCGCTTGAGGCGTATGGGATTTTTAAGGTGAGTGAGGGTTGTTCATCTTGGCTGCCTTTCGTGGCTCCCCCGGTGTTTTATCAATCCTGTTCGCTCGCGACTTCGTTTTCTTGTTCTTAAGCCCATTAGCTTTACCTCATCTCCCTCCGTTTCTCCCTCTCTTCTTCTACTCCCTGTGCAAAGACTGACCTCGCCTTTTTTGATTACAGATTGGAGAAATCATAGGAAGGAGGAGTCTCGTCGGATACGACTTGCATTAGAAGACGCGATTACCACTTTTCCAGATCCGCGTGTTGTTACAGATTACCGCTCTTACCATCCACTGTTCTTCAATGAAGATGTCTTTCATTCTCAGTCTTGGACCTTGTCGGATCCGAAAGATAAGCGTTTGGACATCGTCTCCATCGTCGCCAAGCCGAGGACCATAAATATGACCTCCCGGTTTCAGATAAACCTTATATCTTGCTTTCTGGAAGGCCTAATCCAATCAACGTTATGCGTTCCCTCCACTGCCTTAGGAAGGCCGCAATCCTCGTCTGCGACAATCAAAAATGGTGGTCAAAGACGCCCCGATGAGTGCTCAAAGCCGCATTCAGGGGAAATGACAGTGATGGTTGTGTACCCGCTGACCATTCGGATTGTGTCTTCACCTACCACGTCCCAATTTCGTTTATAAACGCTATTAGGCTATATTTCGGGATGCGCCTCACACCTTTTCATATCTTACATCATGCGTTTTCACTATCACTATCACGCTGCTTTGCACTACTTATTTTCTTTTTTTTTTTGCGTTATGTATTACGACTCGAGTACGGGTTTTGAGGTTTTGTCAGGTAGTGGAGATTGTGGAGCAGAGGAATGCTGAACATGAATAAGGAATAACAGTGTAACTGGGGAGATGTAAACATTGCAACAGAGGTGCGGTTTGTTCGTCATTGTCAATGTTGGCGCCTGACCGTCTCGTGCAATGGGTGACCTGGCTTCCTCAATCTGTACACACACGTAGGTACGAATCCAACACGACTCACCCTTCAGTCAATCCCAATGAAAACTGCGTTCGTCAGATATGTTTATGTAGATATGTGTCTACTATCCTCTTTATGACTTGACTGTAGATATAGGAACCCATTTATAACACTATGACTACACCCAATTGTTTGTGACTCACCTGTGTTCCTTTCTAGAGAGTTCAAAGCATGGTCCATGGAGACTGCTGGGTCTCAATCAGATTACAGGGAAGGATACATGGGAACTGGAGCATGGCCCCGAGGTGCATATATAGAGTTTGCCTTCACATCTATAGTACACAGAAAATCCTTCCTACTGGCTGGCTATTGGCTTCATTTGGTCCCCAGCATTATCTCCCTCTCCCTCGGCTTCTTGAATACAATGAACTGTCATCAGTAGGTTTCTGTATTGTTCAAAGTCATCTGTAAACTGATTCATCTCATACGGTGAATATTTCCATTATTCTCACTAGAAATCGACGACATTGTCCTAGATCGGGTATAACAAATTTTTACTGATGTCGTTTAGCTTTGATTCATACTTTTTTTTAATGTATCATGGACTGAAAGTGGACATCAGTAATCATTTTCCGCTGTTTTAACCTCGAATCTGAATGTCTTTAGAATTATCTGTCTTTTGAAGACACTTGCTTGATATTATTCAGAGAGAATGGGTCTTAATACAACTGAAAAAGAGGGAAAATGCTCTGTGTATCTTCGGTGTATATAGCGGGTCAAAAATCCTTTGCAGGGTGTCGGGATATTGTTCAGAATATGCCAGAAATGTCATGAAAATCATGAAATTCTGTCGAGATCCTGGATATTCATAGGATATTGTGAGAATGCTGGTATCCTTGGTACACCCTTGCCCAGTGCAATATGAGATTTTATACAGTGCTAGATTGACATTGTTATTATTGAACAGAAGGTTTATAATGCCATGCACACTGGCATTTGAAAAGGAATACAATCCCAGTGGTGGCAAAAAAGATGGTTGCAGTAGTATCGACGTGGGGATCACTTTCACCTGATTTAGTAGCCTAGTCTGGCACTACCCGCTACTGTGGCGTGGTCCTCGCCATTTGAAGTTATGCTGCACCATTTGCTTTTTCGAGTATATTACCATCTGAATGCATAATATATCTTACCTATATAAGTGTAAATAGATGCACAGGTAGGTAAGTTCACCCCACGGAACAGGTGGTGGGTTCTTCACGGATCAATTTCACAGGTCAACACAGGTTGGTTTCACGGGTTAATTTGAAAAATCTGTCTCGACCCATAAGTGACGGATGTGCCTCCACATGGGTGGTCCGTGCAGAACCTGTTGGAAATATGACCTTGACTTCCGAATGGTTTCAAATTCCCTTTAATCCCTGATACTTCCATTTGATACATACATCATAGTTACTTACAATTGATACATCCTTCATGGCATTTCATACTTGATCACTTAGTTTTACACGTACTGTAAAAGCCCTAGATAATCATTGAATATGAACAAGAAATCACCTTCTATCTTTACAACAGAACCTTCTTATTTATATCTATCTTACATTTTTAGTAGGTTGTCAATAGAAATATCCACATAGTACATCATTAATACAATTTTTTGTGCCACCTCGCTTCTCATTGTATGCAGCATTGTGATAAATATAGGCTTTCAGGTGGTGGGTTGATGTACCATATGATACATTCTACTTGGGCATGTCTGAGGGTATTCAGAGCCCAAGTTGTAGGTAGTGAGCAGCAGAGACCAGCTCTGGAATTGGGGTAGTAAATCCAAAGGAGATAGCTTTGAATGTCATCCATGCTATTCTTGCTTAGTGCAGCTCCCGGACCTGGAGTCTATCACAAAACCAGTCCCAGGTGATGTAGACCACTGTGCCAAAAGGCTGGCAATGATTGCTTCAGCAATCATTGTGGGACTTGCTATATAAAGTCATTGCATACTCTATCACTGCCCAACTCAGTGATGTGGGCCATGGTCACTTTTTGTGACAGAGTAGCAAACTAAAAGGAGATAATGTATAGGTGATTATTTCGCTGGAGGGCCTCTTAACTTACCATCACTCGTTGTTAAAGAAAAACTACTACATTTCATTTTGAATTTGTAATATGCACTATATAAGTAGGGTATTGTTATGAACTGATCACCTTTACTGATGCACTCAACTGAGTGAGATGTTTAAGGCTTACTCAGAGTGAGGTCTTGATTGTAATAATGGAATTCAAGGAGGATCAGGAGAGCAAGATGGTTACTATTATTGTTTTCTGCAACTTACTTAGACTTACGGGTGGGTTGCAGGTTGTAATACCTAACAGTGATGTGCTGAAGATTTAGCTTCAAGACATTGTTGTTGGCTTGTTATAGGCTAGTTGCTTATGTGGCATGCTAGAGAAACATATAGATTATGAATATGGTTACTGTGTAGCAGTACCACACTACAAGTCCAGGATGGATAAGAGGGTATAAAGTGATAATATGTACAGTACAGGTTCATGCCATGAAGAAAAAAGAATAAGTGGAAAGATTCTGTGACAGAGGCGGTTGTAATGAGCATTAATGAATGGCAGAGAACCAGGAAATAGAAGGTTTGTGCACTTTCCTATGTAGTAAAATCATTCCAGTAATATGGTCGGACAGAAAGACACACTGCGATCAACGACGTTAATCGGCTATAGAATTAGTGGAAGTAACCCTGCTTTTTACAGAGGAAAAATTTGTTGAGGAAAATCAGACATGTAAGTTAAGAAAATGCGATATGATTGGTTCAAAAAGTAGCACTTTACAAAACCCTAAGCAACACACGATCGATAACTGAATGATTCTACAAAAAAGACAGAAATTGCCAAACCCCGCGACCAGAGCGAACCCACTTTTGAAGCCATGGCCATGTACTCATCTGGGGTGAGGCGGGAACAATGAAAGAAGGAATATAGTTTTGTAATATTTTGGATTGTTTTGGTGTTTTTATATGATGAAGGTTGAAAGAGAGGTGAAAGGCAGGAAGAACGAGAGCCCAAGCAAATTGAGGTGCAAGCAAGAAGTCGTTTCACATTGCCATTACGGGATCTGGGTGATCTCGTAGCTACCCTGTTTTGAATGAGACACGACCATCGGAGCAAATAATAGTATGACTTACATCGGGTCTCTCGATAAATCTCCATTCAGTAGATTCTATGTGTAAGGGAACCAATTATTATGGTGTGGGTGGGAATGGTCGGATGTCTACTCACGCATTATTTTAGAAAAGTCGATCGTTTTGATCACCCTGGACCTTACATCACCCGTTATGGTGGAATTCTCTGTTTTCTAACATCAGATATTTCCGGGCTTTCACAGATGAGGCCAAAACCCACGTTTAACGTCCATGCTCACATACAACAACAACGTTGGATGGAACCTGGCCTGAGCACCCAGGGTATTTCTTTTGAGGTTATTATATGTCAAATCCAATTAGGATCCAATCAGGAATACATCCACCCACCCAACGTTCCACAAAAATGTGGGTATCAGCCTTAGGTCGCCTGTTGTGCCTGTCACACTGCCTAGGGAGTATAGACCAGCGATCAAAATAATCTTCAGAGCGCCAGACCAACTCAAGGCTCACCAACGGCAAAGGCTTGGGGCCTCCCCGAGGCATTCCAGGCCTCTATGAGTTCTGGCTGCCCTGCGGTGGGGTTCTTCCAGCCTGTGGCAGCAAACTCAGCCTGTTGGCCAACCTGTTGAAAGAGTAAGCAATGTCTTAGAATGAGCATGGCAGGGAATTCGAGCAGACCTCCATTTCAAGTGTACTTCCCGGATGGATGATGTTACCAGAATCCTACCAGTCATGGTGAGCAGGTGTAAAAAAGCAACACACATGGTAGGACTTACAACTTGCGCAGCACTGAAGCCCAATCTACCGGAGTAATCTGCGACGAACATACTACTTCCGCCGCCGGGGTGGAGCTCTGCCACTTTCCTGGAAGTGAAAATTAGCATCACTGTGAGGGAAGACCTAAGAGACCAACTAACCATGCAGCAAACATGCTGTCGCTGCTGAGACCAGCAGGAGGTTCAAATGTCATGACGAGATTCACAGACTTCGTGAGCTCGGCAGCATTGAACCTGAAGGTGAGAGTGCGCTGCATTATTGTCAAGAACTAGAAATATGCTGTTTAACGGCTGGGTAGAGGTTGTGTTGTTCTGACCACAGAGAGAAATGGCGCGTCTTTATATGGTTGTTCTGGCAGATATTTTTAGGTTAACGATACAAGGTCCCAATTGGGATAACCAAAAACAAACGTGGCAATGCTCAGAATATCAAACGAGACAGCTTTTTTTCTCACTCATTACTGCCGCGGACCATTCCCAAAGTTTCGCCCCGCGACTCCGGTTTCCTGACAGACCGGGCTGGATATCCATGGTATAAGAGAAGGGTGCTGGTATAGAAGAGACCGATGTGATAGGAAGAAGGGTGATGGTCGTGGTAAGAGGACAAGCCGCGTGTCCACTAAGTCAGGGTTTGAGCTCGCCACCTGTGGGCGTTCACAAGTTCTCGAAAGTACAGTTCAATTAACTGTGAACCCTGTGGAGATCGGCCGATTTGGGAAGAGCTCCGGGGGTTTTGAATTTCCGGAATGGTGTTGCCACTTTACAAGGGAAATGGAAGCGAAGGAACATGTAATCTAGATAAACCACCACTGCATGTTCTGTCCTTCAACCAACTATAGGCATTGCTTCCAATTCACCTGAAAGCACATTCATTCCTGACAGGACGTTCAAGTAGTTCCGATTGTTTTTTAATGGTGGTGTCAATTAGAAAACCGGGGTTTGATGGATGGCAGAGCGCCACTGTGAGAGTGCATTCCTTATTGAAAATCACACTGATTGATTGGTGATCTCTCTCCGCCTCGGGCTTATTACAATCTCCTTACACTATTCAAGCGCTCTGCATCGACTGCACGATGCTCCACAAGTCGACCGAACAGTGTCAGCTAACGTTTACTCGTAGTCTCGCTATGCCATCCTTCCAACAATGAAAGGCGTCGAAACTGTGTGTACGTGGAGATTCCGATCTCAGCACCAAATTCTCCGAGACTAAATGACGGTGGAGAAAGACAACACCTCCAAAATAGACTTAGAGAAAAGGTCAGATTTGTATGTGGGGCTTATCGGACATTTGATACTTTCCCCGACGTTTGGGCCAGTGTCACCTGTGCCGAGCGGACCCCTAACAGGCGACGAGGTCTGTATTGTTCAACTGATTGCTGATTCTACCGAAGTCATCATAATTCAGTTTCCCTAAACGGGGACAAGATAGCGTCCTTTCAAACAGCGAATAAGAGAAAAAATAAATTAAATTCACAAATAAATGAGCCCAACGCTGATAGGATTCCCCGCTATCGTCACAATAATACAGGTCCCACAAGCTCGGCATTCAGCATCACCCCAGTCGTGTGAGAGAAGTGACGGACGGTCAAACGGAGACTGAAGTTTAGGCCTGTAGGCCTGAATGTTGGCAATTAATGTGAGAGTTGATGGAACACTCAGAGAAACTCCTCGATGAGACCGGTATCGTACTTTCTGGGGTGAGGGTTGAATCAGTGACAGAAAAGGAGCATTACGTGGTGATGTCAAACGAAAAAAATAGCAAAGACGACAAAGAAGAAAGCAAGCGGAACAGCAAAAACGCGAAGTCAACCTTCAACGAACGCCACGAGAAGTCACCCCACGGAACTGTTGTAGATAGCTTTTCACCGGGAGTTGCAAATTCCGGAATCAGTCATTATATTGAATGTTATTGAAACTCAATGCTTGTGAATTCTTTGACACACGATTACTTGACACCGAGGGAGTCCCAAGTGTTCGAATAGACAATCCTTTTCTGATACGTGCAAATCGGTACTGGAATGTGAAATTGTTAGCGGTAGGGTTAAATACACGCTTCTAGCATTTTGATGGTAGTTGAACAGTCACTGAGAGAGTGTGCTCTAACTTGTAATAGTGCAGATTCTTTCCACACGTGCTGCGAGCGCCATGTTGGGATCAAAGCAGTTGAGACAATAAAGTCCTGATATGACCCCAGTTTGAGGGCGATTCGGACAAACCATTACATCCTGCTGGGATCCGAAATGAAACCCGTTCATACTTTCCTTACGTCCGAGTCGAGGGCCATAATTGGTATGTTCCCAGATGTACCCCAGATCCATATTACGGGACTCCGCTTGAAGCTATGTACCTCGGGTCTCGACGT
Organism: Marasmius fiardii PR-910; assembly: GCA_014904975.1. Taxonomy (NCBI): domain Eukaryota; kingdom Fungi; phylum Basidiomycota; class Agaricomycetes; order Agaricales; family Marasmiaceae; genus Marasmius; species Marasmius fiardii. Next base: position 37,017 of record MU127889.1, read on the forward strand.
AAACTTTGGGTGTCAACTGCAATATGAGCCGGCGTCAAATTGCCGGGTGGAAGAAACGGAAGCGAAGAACCTTTGACTGGCACGCTGTTGTAGAGTCAGATGGAGGTCTCGTGAAAATTATACGAACCGCTTGTTTCTCTTCGCAGTCATTTTTTTGTCATTTGATTGTTTTTATTTTCCCAAGCACAAATCCCTTAACAGTCGTTCCTAACTTCAATCCGATCCCCCTCCTTTCATACGTCACGATCTCCACTCCTCGCTTCCAATCTTCGTGTCTTGTATATTACGGAATTCTCCTGACATTTCGGCTAATGCCGCTGAAGTCCTCGTTGCATGTGCGCCGCTTCGAGACCTCGTCCACCTCGTTAGCAATCCTCCATGGATGTTGGGGTCCATCCATGTTGAGCAGAATGCTGCTGGCTGAGCGCTGAAGCTAGCCTCAGAGTCAAACGTGTCCGGAGGGATCCACTCTGTTCATTTAGGCACTGATAGATAGACGTGTTCACTTCCTTTCTTGACTTTGACACCGGTTCTCACTAGTTCACTTCACTCCTGTCCTGTATTCTCTCATATATACAAAGTGTGTAGCAAAGATGGGTATTGTACCCTTTCCCTCCTCCTGCTTTGTCCTTTATGAGCCCCGAGAATTCCTGAGCCTTCTGCTACCGCCTGAGCCTTTGTCGAGTTGCAAGCTATCTTTTGGAGAGTGTGGGTTCCAGGGAGCTGGTTATAGGGTCAACCGTCATCAGGTAGTCACACCTGTTGGTTGCCCCCACTTACATAACCTAATAAGCCCGACCGTTGCAAGTAAAATATCATCTATCTAGATATGATTTGAGTGTTCCTCACTGGTGGGGTCAATTTTCCTTAATAAATACCATTTTAATCCCTCCAGCCGCCTGAAAATATTGTTTCCTGGAGACGGGTGTGTACTATTTCATTCCCGCCGTCGTCAATGTGCCTGACATTCCTGACGCATCAAAAGCATCCGTCGTCGTCGTCTCCGACAGTGAGCTTGCATTTCCCTTGTATGTAGGTCAAAAAAGATCGAAAAAATTGCAGAAAAAAGCGGTTGCATTGTAGGTAATTGGGTTGATTCATGCATGGCATATATAACAGTAAAGAACGCTATAAACCTGCTAGCATAAATGCATCCTCACCTCCTAGGTTCTTCTCCTACTCGTCGCTATAGAGCATAGAGAGAAGGGGCCCATTGCTGCCGTTATTGGTTGAGTAGCGCTCCGTGGTGTGTGTGTTCCTTCTCATCGGGTCCTGCTCTGAGATCAGGGCCATCCCGTTGAGGTTGAAGAGGTTGCTCATATTCAGATTTGTCGCACCGTCGCTAGGATAACCGTTAGCACCAGTACTCAATGAAATGTCCATAAACGGGCTTCTGGGCTCTGACGTTTGAGGGTCTGGTCAAGAGATGGGAGGCGAGGAGTCTATTCATTTCATGGAGCCGTTAGGGTTGTTCCGCGACAGAGGAGGATTTTTGAATGTGAAAGGGAAAATTGGGAGGGATGTGGAATGGAACCTTTCGGGTGTACTCATTCCTGCATGTAGCAGACCGAGAGCTGGAATAGGGGTGGTGGATGGGGAGGCTTGAAGAGGGCTTTGCGTGATGAGGCTGCTGAAATGACAGCATTGGCCAAAACCGTTTTCCGAGGGCGTCGACGGCGATGAGGAGGCGGGGGCTCACTGTTGCTACTTTTCTTTCACTGTCTGACTCTGGTTCATGTTCGGAGTCAGTTCCTCTCCTTCTCTTAGATGTGCAGGGCGTAGAGATTATGGAGGGATTTAAGGGCAGGGGTGGGAAGTCTGAGGTCCCGTTGTGGGCACAGGAAGATTGAGTGGCTGACACAATGCTACTACTGACGTCTGCAGCATCGGGGCTACTTCAGGAAGGAAGAGAGGGGCTGGGGATTGGAATGGTATGAGTGTTGAAATGGGAAAAAAATAAATTGCACCCCGAGCACTTACTGCCTTCACAGGGCACATGTTGGTAATGTTTGGTATCTGCAACGTAGGGGGCTAGTCTGGAGCTTGAAGTGATTCAATGTGTGCCATTGACCCATTAAACCTTTCCAATGAAGCCTTAAGATTCCATAAACTTTGCTGGCTCCACACATTTTGAGAGCACAAATCACACAGAGAAATAACTTTGAACATTGGGCTCAAATTACAATGATACAACATGGCAATATGTCGGCCAACAGGGGTCTGCTGGCAGGAATGAGTTCAAAATTACGCAGAAATTTCAAATATGTGAAATCAAGTATACAGGCAGGCATGAGTATCAAACGGCTTTGAAACTTGTGACTTGCTCTAAAAAGTACATTCCCTCCAAATTTCAGCTGCATCATTGTGATGACTGATCTGATAGATATTATAAGCCCTGCCTTCTTCTTCTATGTTTGTCAATACTCTATCTATACAGTTGAATATCTCATATATCTTATGGTTAGTTCTATGACTTCTGTATTCCATATGACAGGTATTCCATACCATATATCCTCCAAATCTTTCCTAAACTCTTTCTCTGGATAAATTCCTGATCTGTCCAGCTTCGTTCCAGCCAATTTGCATGGATTCTGATATTTGTTCTGAAATTACACTCTCAAACTCTGAGTAAGCTCAAAATAGGTGGAACTAAGCCCCTCCAAATTATCTTAATGCTGCTTCTGAGATGTAGCAAGTTTGTGTATCAATGAAGCTCATTTAGAGGGATAGAACTTATGTTGGAACACTTGAATTCATAATATCAAAGGTCAAAATTTATATCCATGTTATGGAATATGAGTGGAGAAACTATCTGAAAGTATATTCCATATTCTGGATGAGGTATTGGTGGAATATCCTCACCTCCCAGCCTTTTCCCACACAAATCTAATTCCATATCATGGTTATTCCATATGAAGCATTCAACTGTATACCTGTTGTAAATCACATTATATGTAGTGTCAGATACAATCCATTGCTTGGCTAGGGTAATCCTTAGGCCAGTGTCAGAATGAATATTGAAGGCTATTAATTGAGTACTTGAAGTACTAGAGTGGCTTGTGGATAAACAAGGATACAGATGGACAGAAAGTAGCACTATCTCTCTCTTGTCTTGCTTGGTCAACCTTAAAAACCTAGATGTCCTCCTGTGGTGAAGCGCCGGTAGCAAACACACAAAGACTGGAGCAGAGGCTCAACAGTCACCAACTAGTCCCAATGACAAAGATGATCAATACAACCCAGTATTCTACAGAGTACAAATATGCACCTAGTCCCAATGACAAAGAGGTCAAGATGGGGGACTAGGTGACAAGTCGTCCTATATATACTACCTGGCATGTGACCTATGATGTCGTGACCTGGTCATGCAGAAACTGATAGAATGTAGCAGAAAGCAACGGAATACAGTGGAATGAAGGTAGAATCGAGAGATGAAACAGGAATGATGTCGTGTATCGTAGTCAAAGGAAAAGAGACCATAGGAGAATGAAGAAAATAGTACACACTTTGTCACACCTCCCAAAGGTTACTGTTTCCCAAAAGCTTATCTGGATCTGAAAATAGAGTATACCGCATGTTTTACTCATGAACAACAAACAACCAATGCTATTGGGGAGCACCAAGATCTCAGTGCTGGCTGGGCCGCTCACCGGCATCTTGTAAATTTCTTTGTCCCACGCGATAAAATACAATTAACATATCAGATGATCAATTTCGGCTTACCGTTGTCACTTGTGGCGCCTCTGTCGCTTCAGTTTGACATATCCAATACGGGACTCAAGAAGCGCCGGCTTCCAAACTAAGTAGTATTCAAAGTTCTGTCTGCATGAGAAAACGACACCTGGTTCAGTTATCCGATTTCACTCACCAAACAGAATGGCATGCTAGCACGTGTTTGGCTTCTTGTTCTCATCGGATTCAAGTTAGGATTGACAGTTTTGAACACCCAAAGTTTACGTCGAGACCCGAGGTACATAGCTTTAAGCTGAGTCCCGTAATATGGATCTGGGGTGCATCTGGGAACATACCGATTATGGCCCTCGAACGTAAGGAAAGTATGAACGGGTTTCATTTCGGATCCCAACAGGATGTCCGAATCGCCCTCAAACTGGGGTCATATCAGGGCTTTATTGTCTCAACTGCTTTGATCCCAACATGGCGCTCGCAGCACTGTGTGGAAAGAGTCTGCACTATTACAAGTCAGAGCACACTCTCTCAGTGACTGGTCAACTACCATCAAAATGCTGGAAGCGTGTATTTAACCCTACCGCTAACAATTTCACATTCCAGTACCGATTTGCACGTATCAGAAAAGGATCGTCTATTCGAACACTTGGGACTCCCTCGCTGTCAAGTAATCGTGTGTCAAAGAATTCACACGCATTGAGTTTCAATAACATTCAATATAATGACTGATTCCGGAATTTGCAACTCCCGGTGAAAAGCTATCTACAACAGTTCCGTGGGGGTGACTTCTCGTGGCGTTCGTTGAAGGTTGGCTTCGCGTTTTCGCTGTTCCGCCTGCTTTCTTGTTTTGTCGTCTTTGCTATTTTTTTCGTTTGACATCACCACGTAATGCTCCTTTTCTGTCACTGATTGAACCCTCACCCCAGAAAGTCCGATACCCGGCCTCATCGAGGAGTTTCTCTGAGCGTTCCATCAACTCTCACATTATTGCCAACATTCAGGCCTACAGGCCTAAACTTCGGTCTCCGTTTGACCGTCCGTCACTTCTCTCACACGACTGGGGTGATGCTGAATGCCGAGCTTGTGGGACCTGTATTATTGTGACGATAGCGGGGAATCCTATCAGCGTTGGGCTCATTTATTTGTGAATTTAATTTATTTTTTCTCTTATTCGCTGTTTGAAAGGACGCTATCTTGTTCCGGTTTAGGGAAACTGAATTATGATGACTTCGGCAGAATCAGGAATCAGTTGAACAATACAGACCTCGTCGCCTGTTAGGGCTCCGTTCGGCACAGGTGACACTGGCCCAAACGTCGGGGAAAGTATCAAATGTCCGATAAGCCCCACATACAAATCTGACCTTTTCTCTAAGTCCGTCTTGGAGGGGTTGTCTTTCTCCACCGTCATTAGTCTCGGAGAATTTGGTGCTGAGATCGGAATCTCCACGTACACACAGTTTCGACGCCTTTCATTGTTGGAAGGATGGCATAGCGAGACTACGAGTAAACGTTAGCTGACACTGTTCGGTCGACTTGTGGAGCATCGTGCAGTCGATGCAGAGCGCTTGAATAGTGTAAGGAGATTGTAATAAGCCCGAGGCGGAGAGAGATCACCAATCAATCAGTGCGATTTTCAACAAGGAATGCACTCTCACAGTGGCGCTCCGCCATCCATCAAAACCCGGTTTTCTAATCGACACCACCATTAAAAAACAATCGGAACTACTTGAACGTCCTGTCAGGAATGAATGTGCTTTCAGGTGAATTGGAAGCAATGCCTATAGTTGGTTGAAGGACAGAACATGCAGTGGTGGTTTATCTAGATTACATGTTCCTTCGCTTCCATTTCCCTTGTAAAGTGGCAACACCATTCCGGAAATTCAAAAACCCCGGAGCTCTTCCCAAATCTGCGGACCTCCACAGGGCTCACAGTTAATTGAACTGTACTTTCGAGAACTTGTGAACGCCCACAGGTGGCGAGCTCAAACCCTGACTTAGTGGACACGCGGCTTGTCCTCTTACCACGACCATCACCCTTCTTCCTATCACATAGGTCTCTTCTATACCAGCACCCTTCTCTTATACCATGGATATCCAGCCCGGTCTGTCAGGAAACCGGAGTCGCGGGGCGAAACTTTGGGAATGGTCCGCGGCAGTAATGAGTGAGAAAAAAAGCTGTCTCGTTTGATATTCTGAGCATTGCCACGTTTGTTTTTGGTTATCCCAATTGGGACCTTGTATCGTTAACCTAAAAATATCTGCCAGAACAATCATATAAAGACGCGCCATTTCTCACTCTGGTCAGAACAACACAACCTCTACCCAGCCGTCAAACAGCATATTTCTAGTTCTTGACAATAATGCAGCGCACTCTCACCTTCAGGTTCAATGCTGCCGAGCTCACGAAGTCTGTGAATCTCGTCATGACATTTGAACCTCCTGCTGGTCTCAGCAGCGACAGCATGTTTGCTGCATGGTTAGTTGGTCTCTTAGGTCTTCCCTCACAGTGATGCTAATTTTCACTTCCAGGAAAGTGGCAGAGCTCCACCCCGGCGGCGGAAGTAGCTCGTTCATTGCAGACTACTCAGGCAGATTGGGCTTCAGTGCTGCGCAAGTTGTAAGCCCTACCATGTGTGTTGCTTTTTTACACCTGCTCACCATGACTGGTAGGATTCTGGTAACATCATCCATCCGGGAAGTGCACTTGAAATGCAGGTCTGCTCGAATTCTCTGCCATGCTCATTCTAAGACATTACTTACTCTTTCAACAGGTTGGTCAACAGGCCGAGTTTACTGCCACAGGCTGGAAGAACCCCACCGCAGGGCAGCCAGAACTCATAGAGGCCTGGAATGCCTCGGGGAGGCCCCAAGCCTTTACCGTCGGTGAGCCTTGAGTTGGTCTGGGGCTGTGAAGATTATTTTGATCGCTGGTCTCTACTACCTAGGCAGTGTGACAGGCCCAACCGGCGACCTCAGGCTGGTGCCCACATTTTTGTGGAACGTTGGGTGGGTGGATGTATTCCTGATTGGATCCTAATTGGATTTGACATATAATAACCTCAAAAGAAATACCCTGGGTGCTCAGGCCAGGTTCCATCCAACGTTGTTGTTGTATGTGAGCATGGACGTTAAACGTGAGTTTTAGCCTCATCTGTGAAAGCCCGGAAATATCTGATGTTAGAAAACAGAGAATTCCACCATAACGGGTGATGTAAGGTCCAGGGTGATCAAAACGATCGACTTTTCAAAAATAATGCGTGAGTAGACATCTGACCATTCCCACCCACACCATAATAATTGGTTCCCTTACACATAGAATCTACTGAATGGAGATTTATCGAGAAACCCGATGTAAGTCGTAGTATTACTTGCTCCGATGGTATTGTCTCATTCAAAACAGGGTAGCTACGAGATCACCCAGATCCCGTAATGGCAATGTGAAACGACCTCTCGCTTGCCAATTCGCTTGGGCCCTCGTTCTTCCTCCCTTTCACCTCTCTTCTGACCTTCATCATACAAAAACACCAAAACAATCCAAAATATTACAAAACTATATTCCTTCTTTCATTGTTCCCGCCTCACCCCAGACGAGTACATGGCCATGGTTTCAAAAGTGGGGTTGCTCTGGTCGGGTGGTGTGGCAATTTCTGTCATTTTTGTACAATCATTCAGTCATCGATCGTGTGTTACTTAGGGTTTTGTAAAGTGCTACTTTTTGAACCAATCATATCGCATTTTCTTAACTTACATGTCTGATTTTCCCTCAACAAATTTTTCTTCTGTAAAAAGCAGGGTTACTTCCACTAATTCTATAGCCGATTAACGTCGTTGATCGCAGTGTGTCTTTCTGTCCGACCATATTACTGGAATGATTGTTTTACATAGAAAAGTGCTCAAACCTTCTATTTCCTGGTTCTCTGCCATTCATTAATGCTCATTACAACTGCCTCTGTCACATTATGGAATCTTTCCACTTATTCTTTTTTCTTCATGGCATGAACCTGTACTGTACATATTATCACTTTATACCCTTTTATCTATCCTGGACTTGTAGTGTGGTCCTGCTACATAGTAGCCATATTCATAATCTATATGTTTCTCTAGCATGCCACATAAGCAACTAGCCTATAACAAGCCAACAACAATGTCTTGAAGCTAAGTCTTCAGCTGTAACGGGAGTTTCCATTTTTACCACGTGCGCCGTATTCAAGGTGCCGTCCTTCGTATTTGATATAGATCTTTTACTCTTACTCTTACCATCGCCTCGAGCCCTCTGTATCCTATCACCTAGTTGGTTCAAATATAAACCCTGATCAAGCTTAGATTATTGTGGGATTGAGGCACCAGTAAGACTACATTTACACTTTTTTAAGCTTACAGTTTTTTCTACCAACAAGGTTCTGTACCACAACCGTTGCCACCACGAAGCCCTCAAGGGATTCATCGTCTCAGCTGAAGCACACTCGTGCTTGTGCTGAAGAAATCACGTCGACCCACGGAAGTTTACCATACCCAGACGATCCCCCTACTCCCTTCAATACCGCTATGGCGACGACTACTGCTACCATCAAGGCATTGACGGTTCATGCTTCTGAGCACACATCTCGCATCCCAACCACCTCGGGAAGCTTGCACGCTCAACACGAATCAAATTCGTCATCTACACGGTCCATGAACGATGCTTGTGATAATTCTGTTGATGGTCCAGCCACCTCAGGTTTGTTTGGAGGCAAAACTACCCCTGAAGCGTCGAGTTCAGAGTTACTTGATGAGATGGGTAGTACCCATGAGTGGTTTGGGTGCTAATGTTGGCTATGCATCATCTTCAAATGCACCCTCATCCTCGAGACATGTAGATAGGGCACATGATTATTTTAATATACATCCCCATAACCGTTCTACCTCAATTGAATCGGGTCAGGATGACAGGACTGCCTATTATAATGTGACACCGTCATCAGATGGTGACCACAAAGGTGTTAAATTTGAGAATGCTTCCCACATTGAAGACTCATAGCATAGTGTCAGTGAAGAGCAAACACCTATGCTGACTCACATTTGGAAAAACCAGTAAACATTATACCCCTCTTACAGCCTACACAACCAGCTGTAACACTTGATACTGGTTACAGGTAAATATAACCTGGAAAACTGTAGGGGGGGAGGGACCAAGGTCAAAACTGGTGACAACATTGCATCACTGGCCTTGAGGTTTGTAGTAAGTTCCTGATATTATAGCAGGTTAGACATATCTTAGCCAGTAGCAACAGATATAGCACACACCTGGAGTTCTATCTAGTTTGTAGTAATACAGTGAGTTCTGGGGGCAATAGCTAGTTTGGTCAGTTATAGCCTAGTTTTGATGGTTATAGCCAGTTTTGAGGGTAATAGCAGGTTTCAGGCTGCTGTTGGGTTTTCAGCAAAATATAAAAAGTACTGGACACTCTATTTTCAGTCCTACAAACATGTTTTCATTTAGTGTTTTGGTTCTATTGGTATGTCTGTATTTTGTTTCTATCACAAGTTATTATTTTATATTTATTTGACTTGCACCCACAGGGAATTGAACTCAGTACCTCAAGAACTCAGAATTTGCTCCAGCATTGCTAGCACCTTAACCAACTGAGCCATTGCACCATTAAAGTTTTGATGTACCTTGTTTTATGTATACTCTTATTTTTTCAACTTAGCCAATTTTTTTTTTGAGTGTTCTGGAACTGTTTTCATACTTTGTGATCACAAATATGGGCTGTAACACCTTTCCAAAGTTACAGATAGTTATAGATGGGTTATTATTGAGGTATAACAGTGTAATAACCCCTTTACTACAGATATCAGGGGTTATAACACCTGTATTGTCAGGTTCTATACCAGTTTTAAACTCATTTAACAGTTTTACAGGTGTGTATGGTCAAGATTCAGTAACAGTACATTATATACAAAGCTTTATTCATTCAAAACATGTAACTGACGAGATATAGCTTTTATAATAACATAGAACCAGTCACTACCTTTACTGGTTTTTCCTGATGCAACAGGAATCAGCACTCTCGGGAAAGGCTCAGAATTCATTACATGCTTAAACAACTGCGTGATGGTGACTTTCGGAAATATGGGGATTCTAGAATACCGATACAACCTGTGGTGGTCAGTGGAAGTACTGTATTCAGTACAAAAAATTCAGACATCACCATTAATACTTTCATCCCCAAGCGAGAAGACTTGGAAGTTCTACGGAAATATAACCCCGATCTGGATACTCAAAATCCTGCAAGTATTCAATGACCACCAAGAACCTATGGAAGAGGTGGGGTTCCTCTGGTGAACAAAGGCCAGAGGTGGCTTCCCTCGGAATTACAACCCTCAATCTCACCGTGGAGATAATAGTTCGAGGGCACCTCTTGCACCACCGTCCGATGGTGATGATAGTGAATCCGACAACGTTGGATCTAGGCGCCGAAATAATCAACTCAGCCGCTCTTCCGGGAACTCTGGAAGAGGACACCGTAGTAATGGTAATAACAGCGGTCGAGTGGGTAGAAATGGGCCCCCCGATGATGACGGTCCACCTAGTGGAGATGATTACCCACAAGGAGATGAGTCTGATAATGATCGATTACCGTGAGACCCACTCAACTTCCTGAAGGTGCCTTACCAGAAAAACCCGGTGTATTCAACCGAACTAGGTATTCCTCTGTGGATACAACTTTCAATGAGAAAGGGAAATGAGAAAGAGGAATTCACCTATGACCCTACTCCTCAAAGTGAAGAGGAAGTGTTGAGATCCGCCTTCAGAAATTTTGAAGACCTGATAACATTTCACCTACTTGGAGAACCGAACAAGGCCAACACAAATGTTCAAAAGACTATTATACAATCAATACGAAAGCTGGAATTTTATTATGGTGATAATGACTTTGTCAAATTTGATATGTTTCTACGTACACTAGTACGTTGGATGAACATTGCGGGACTTTGCGGACCCGAAGTAAATCCCGGAAAAGATGGGTACTCACTGCAGTAAATATCCAGCAGACAAACACAATTGCTGTCTTTTTGAAAGGAGCCGCTCTGCACTGGTTTATTGATGTGGTTGAGAGAGTACCTGATGATTTCGACCAAAATGACCCACTGTTGGGAAAAATGACCTTCATGCAGGTGGTTAGCTCATTATACCGGAGATTTATTCATGAAGCTTCGCTCCAAGCTTTTTACTCAGCATTCTCACTTACTGTAGAACATTCTAGATACATTGTAGGGTATATAAAGATGTAGGTAGACACTGGGCTTCCTCATTGGTTTGCTCTAATTCAAGCCAATCTTACCATTCAGTGAAATTGCAAACCTACCTTACTCCTCATCATCTAATCACTCACACCCGGAAATCCAACAGTCATGAATAACTTACATCTCTCAAGCAAAGGAGGGAAAATCCTGAGTGCACTGGGAATAGATAAGTTTACACCAACCATATGTGTCACAATCTTGCCATTGAATCGAAGGCATGATTTCTGATTATCTTGGACAAGCTGCATTGGTTGTAAAGAAGAAGTACCAAGGAGTAATTGGACTCATTGCAGACTCACATTGATGTTTCAAATTTTTTGATTTGACTTATGCAGTGTGCTATCCTATTCAAAGTTCAATGATGCTGAAATACTATTTTTGTGTGACTTGCCTCAGGGAAAGGTTCAGCTTCCATCTCGAAGAGGTTAAACCCTTTGTCATATTTATGATACTGGGCATTGATTGCATTGTAGTGTTCAACAGTAGCAGGCTGTGCCGCTTGCCGGCGTTTTGTAAATTTTTTTGTCCCACCGCGATAAATTACAATTAACATGTCAGATGAGCGTTTTCGGGATCCAATACGGGACTCAAGAAGCGCCGGATTCCAAACTAAGTAGTGTTCAAAGTTCTGCCTGCATGAGAAGAAGACATCAGGCATGACGACACCTGGTTCAGTTATCCGATTTCACTCACCAAACAGAATGGCATGCCAGCACGTGTTTGGGTTCTTGTTCTCACTTCAAATCTCGTACAATTACAAATCGGGGAGTCGGTAACCGATCAATCCCATTTCTGCACCGCGCTGTGTATCTAGTGGCATCTTCTACTCCCACCACCACTGGATATTTTGCCTCAGACTAGTTCAATAATAAGATCTCCATGTCCATATGTTCAAAAATACAATTATTTATTCACTTGACTACCTATAACCGGCTCTCTAGAACTCTATACTCTCCGAAAACCCGTAGCTTGGAGTGTCCACCAAGGGCTATGGGTTATGACAGAGTTGACTGTGTCTACAGTAGGTAGAATGTCGATGACAAGGTGATGGACATTATCGAAGAGATAAGTGCCGAATGTAGAGACGTGTAACGAAAAGATCGGATAGCGACGAAGTAAACCTGCGGCAAGGCCACAAACGTACAACTCGTGGTAATGAGGGAAAATATAGAACACTCAACTTATAGGGTTCGGGCTCAACTTGGCTCAACTCGACAAAGGCTCAGGCGGTAGCAGATGCCTCAGAATTTTTGTTATACACTTTGTATATATGAGAGAATACAGGACAGGAGTGAAGTGGACTAGTGAGAACCGGTGTCAAAGTCAAGAGAGGAAGCGAACATGTCTATCTATCAGTTAATGAGCAGGGTGGATCCCTCCGGACACCTTTGACTCTGCTAGCTTCAGCTCTCAGCCAGCAGCACTCTGCTCAACATCGATGGACCCCAACATCCATGGAGGATTGCTAACAAGGTGGACGAGGTCTCGAAGCACTTGCAACGAGGACTTCAGCGGCGTTAGTCGGGATGTCAGGAAAATTCCGTAAGGTACAAGGAACGAAGATTGGAGATCGTGACGTATGAATATATGAAAGGAGGGGGATCGGATTGAAGTCAGGAACGACTGTTTGTAAGGGATTTGTGCTTGGGAAAATAAAAACAATCAACTGACAAAATAATGACTGCGAAGAGAAACAAGCGGTTCGTATAATTTTCACGAGACCTCCATCTGACTCTACAACAACGTGCCAGTCAAAGGTTGTTTCTTCCACCCGGCAATTTGACGGCCGGATCATATTGCAGTTGACACCCAAAATTTACGTCGAGCCCCGAGGTACATAGCTTTAAGCTGAGTCCCGTAATATGGATCTGGGGTACATAACATACCGATTATGGCCCTCGACTCGGACGTAAGGAAAGTATGAACGGGTTTCATTTCGGATCCCAGCAGGATGTAATATTTTGTCCGAATCGCCCTCAAACTGGGGTCATATCAGGACTTTATTGTCTCAACTGCTTTGATCCCAACATGGCGCTCGCAGCACTGTGTGGAAAGAATCTGCACTATTACAAAGTAGAGCACACTCTCTTAGTGACTGGTCAACTACCGTCAAAATGCTAGAAGCGTGTGTTTAACCCTACCGCTAACAATTTCACATCTCAGTACCGATTTGCACGTATCAGAAAAGGATTGTCTGTTCGAACACTTGGGACTCCCTCGGTGTCAAGTAATCGTGTGTCAAAGAATTCACAAGCATTGAGTTTCAATAACATTCAATATAATGACTGATTCCGGAATTTGCAACTCCCGGTGAAAAGCTATCTACAACAGTTCCGTGGGGTGACTTCTCGTGGCGTTCGTTGAAGGTAGGCTTCGCGTTTTCGCTGTTCCGCCTGCTTTCTTCTTTTCTCGTCTTTGCTATTTTTGTCGTTTGACATCACCACGTAATGCTCCTTTTCTGTCACTGATTGAACCCTCACCCCAGAAAGTCCGATACCCGGTCTCATCGAGGAGTTTCTCTGAGCGTTCCATCAACTCTCACATTATTGCCAACATTCAGGCCTACAGGCCTAAACTTCGGTCTCTGTTTGACCGTCCGTCACTTTTCTCACACGACTAGGTGGTGCTGAGTGCCGAGCTTGTGGGACCTGTATTATCGTGATGACAGTGGTGAATCTATCAGCGTTGGGCTCATTTATTTGTGAGTTTAATTTATTGTTCCTTTTCTTCGTTGTTTGAAACGCTATCTGGTTCGTTTAGGGAAACCGAATTATGATGACTTCGGTAGAATCAGGAGTCAGTTGAACAATACAGACTTCGTCGCCTGTTAGGGCTCCGTTTGGCACTGGTGACACTGGTCCAAACGTCGGGTGAGCAGTATATTTGGCTGCCCGCCCATCGCGCGATCGTTCAGGATGGGAGATTCAAAGATTCAAATTTGAAAACACCAAGGATATCCACCTGCTATGTTACACACAACCACATACTGAAAATGGCTGCAGAATAACATGATAACCGTACAGGGGAAAGCGACCTTTTACGTATGTGATGGGGGAGTGCCGTCCGTACACCCATGCCTCATGAGTAGCGAATGAGGCAGAGAGAGATCACCAATCAATCAGTGTGATTTTCAACAAAGAATGCACTCCCCACAGTGGCACTCCGCCATCCATCAAACCCCGGTTTTCTAATTGACACCACCATTAAAGAACAATCGGAACTACTTGAACGTCCTGTCAGGAATGAATGTGCTTTCAGGTGAATTGGAAGCAATGCTTATAGTTGGTTGAAGGACAGAACATGCAGTGGTGGTTTATCTGGATTACACGTTCCTTCGCTTCCATTTCCTCTGTAAAGTGGCAACACCATTCCGGAAATTCAAAAACCCCGGAGCTCTTCCCAAATCTGCGGACCTCCACAGGGTTCACAGTTAATTGAACTGTACTTTCAGGTGGCGAGCTCAAACCCTGACTTAGTCGACACGCGGCTTGTCCTCTTACCACGACCATCACCCTTCTTCCTATCACATCGGTCTCTTCTATACCAGTACCCTTCTCTTATACCACGGATATCCAGCCCGGTCTTTCAGGAAACCGGAGTCGCGGGGCGAAACTTTGGGAATGGTCCGCGGCAGTAATGAGTGAAAAAAAGCTGTTTCGTTTGACATTCTGAGCATTGCTACTTTTGGTTTCGGTTATCCCAATTGGGACCTTGTATCGTTCACCGAAAGATATCTGCCAGGACAATCATATAAAGACGCGCCATTTCTCACTCTTGTCAGAACAACACAACCTCTACCCAGCCGTTAAACAGCATATTTCTAGTCCTTGACAATAATGCAGCGTCAACTCACCTTTAGGTTCAACGCTGCAGAGCTCACAAACTCTGTGAATCTCGTCATGACATTTGAACCACCTGCCGGTCTCAGTACCGACAGTATGTTTGCTGCATGGTTAGTTGGTCTCTTAGGTCTTCCCTCACAGTGATGCTAATTTTCACTTCCAGGAAAGTGGCAGAGCTCCACCCCGGCGGCGGAAGTAGCTCGTTCATCGCAGATTACTCCGGTAGATTGGGCTTCAGTGCTGCGCAAGTTGTAAGCCTTACCCTGTGTGTTGTTTTTTACACCTGCTCACCCATGACTGGTAGGATTCTGGTAACATCATCCATCCGGGAAGTACACTTGAAATGCAGGTCTGCTCGAATTCCCTGCCATGCTCATTCTAAGACATTACCTACTCTTTCAACAGGTTGGCCAACAGGCTGAGTTTACTGCCACAGGCTGGAAGGACCCCACCGCAGGGCAGCCAGAACTCCTAAAGGCCTGGAATGCCTCGGGGAAGCCCCAAGCTCTTGCCGTCGGTGAGCCTTGAGTTGGTCTGGGGCCTGTGAAGATTATTTTGATCACCGGTCTATACTCCCTAGGCAGTGTGACAGGCCCGACAGGCGACCTAAGGCTGATACCCACATTTTTGTGGAACGTTGGGTGGGTGGATGTATTCCTGATTGGATCCTAATTGGATTTGATATATAATAAACTCAAAAGGAATACCCTGGGTGCTCAGGCTAAGTTCCATCCAACGTTGTTGTTGTATGTGAGCATGGACACTAAACGTGAGTTTTAGCCTCGTCTGTGAAAGCCCGGAAATATCAGATGTTAGAAAACAGAGAATTCCACCATAACAGGTGATGTAAGGTCCAGGGTGATCAAAACGATCGACCTTTCTAAAATACAGGGTGAGAAGACATCTGACCATTCCCACCCACACCATAATAATTGGTTCCCTTACACATAGAATCTACTGAATGGAGATTTATCGAGAAACCTGATGTAAGTCGTACTATTACTTGCTCCGATGGTAGTGTCTCATTCAAAACAGAAGAGCTACGAGATCACCCAGGTCCTGTAATGGCAATGTGAAGCGACGTCTCGCTTGCACCTCAATTCGCTTTGGCCCTTGTTATTCATTCTTCCTGCCTTTCACCTCTCTTCCAACCTTCATCATATAAAAACACCAAAACAATCCAAAACAGTACAAAACTATATTTCTTCCTTCATTGTTCCCGCCTCACCCCAGATGAGCACATGGCCATGGTTTCAAAGGTGAGGTCGCTCTGGTCGGGTGGTGCAGCAATTTCTGGTCTTTTTTGTACAATCATTCAGTTATCGATCGTGTGTTGCTTAGGTTTTGTAAAGTGCTACTTTTTGAACAAATCTTATTGGCATTTGCTTAACTTACATGTTTGATTTTGCCTCAACTGTTGTAGAACTGATGAGAAATGAGTGGATTCAAGTCTGGTTTGCTAGGTAGGACATTGTAGTACTTATAGATCATGTAGATTTCAAATAGTCCGGGAATATAAAGGCATAATGGAATGTCATAGAGGCTGAGGAAACATAAGTAGGCTGTAACTATTAGGTATTGGATAATGGGCGGAAGAGGTAATTCTGAATTTGCAACACTCCCCCTCAATCTCGAAACATCCCAAGAAGTCCAATAAGATGTTCGTGCTTGCCTCGATCAAGTCCCTTGGTGAGTACATCCGCCGTGTTCTCTTCCGAGGTGCAGTGGTCAACTGAAACCTGGTTAGAGGCGATATTCTCACATATGAAATGATGCCGGATATCAATGTGTTTGGAATGCGCGTGAAATCCGGAATTCTGTGCGAAGGAGATAGCGCTGCGGTTGTCGACATATATGGTGGTAGGATTTTCAGGAGTTAAGCTGAGTTCGGAAAAGAGGGTGCGTAGCCAAAGAGCTTCGCGGGTTGCAGCAGCGAGTGCCATGTATTCAGCTTCCATACTCGAGAGGGCGACAGTGGGTTGCTTTTTCGAGTTCCAAGTCACGGCTCCCCCTGAAAGCATAGAAACATACCCTGAAATTGATTTTCTATCATCAGCACTGTTTCCCCAGTCTGCATCACTGAAAATCTTCAAGTCCTCGGTGTCCTCTGATGAATATCGAATGCCGAAGTTGATGGTACCTTTGATATAGCGAAGGATTCGCTTAGCGGCAGTGAGGTGAGTGGGTCCAGGGTTGGAATTAAATTGAGAAAGGGTTTGAACAGCGAAGGAGATATCGGGGCGTGTGGTGATGGCGGCATAGAGGAGAGATCCAATGATGTTCTGATATATGGATTTGATTTCCGGGTGGCTGACATCGTCGGGTGATTTGCTGAGTTTAATGTGGGTGTCAATGGGAGAATAGACAGGGTTGCACTCAGCCATTCCGAATCGTTGGAGGACTCGGGTGAGATACTGAGTTTGCGTGAGAGTGATGGAATCGGAATCCTGGTGAATCTCCATGCCGAGAAGCTGTCGAAGTGCACCAAGTTTATTGATGTTGAATTCAGAGGCGAGTTCTGATTCGGCTTTGTCCATCAACTCGTCACTGGATGCTAGAATGGTCATGTCATCAACATGAACAGCAACAATGATAATGCCGTGTTCTGATCTTCGGATGTATACACATTGATCTGAGAGAAGGCGAGTAAAACCGTACTTTTTGAATCGTGAGTCCATCGTAAGGTTCCATACTCGGCCTGCCTGTTTCAAGCCGTAAAGTGACTTGTGTAATCGGCATACTCGTGTGGTGCCATCTTCATATTCCTCCGGCTGCATCATATAAATTTCTTCGTCAAGTTTTCCGTTCAGATAAGCACCAACAACATCGACAATGTGAGCTTTGAGTTTGTAGCGGGCGGCAAGGGCAAGAAGGAGTCGGATGGTTTCAATCCGGACTACAGGGGCAAATGTTTCGTCAAAATCAATACCAGGGATCTGTGAGAAACCTCTGGCAACGAGTCGAGCCTTGTAACGAGTGATATTGCCGGCTTCGTCGCGTTTGAGTCGAAAGACCCATTTGTTGGAAATAGCAGTCCGATCCGCCGGGCATGAGGTAAGCGTATAGGTCCCTAACTTTTCAAGCTGTGTGATCTCAGCATCCATCGCTTCCTTCCACTTGGGCCAATCTGGCCGTGATTTGGCTTCGGACACAGAGTTAGGTTCAGTAGATGCTGGCTCTGAGACTGTTGGGAATGCGAGTGCGGCTGTGGAAGGGTTAGAGCTATCAGGTACACAAGTTTTCCATGCATCCGGTTTCTTTGGCAAGCGAGCATCAGGGTTGTTGAGTAATCGGTAGTTGAGTGTTGGCCCTGACTGAGTGCGACGTCCAGAAATGATATTCCCAGAGTCAATTGAGCTACTGATGTCTCTGGGTGCTTTGGGCTTTGGAACAGGAGTGGGAGAGGGAGATGGAAGTGGTGTAAGGGTGGAAGTAGAAAAAGGTGGAGGAGATACTGGTCTGGGTGGTGTTGCAGGTGTGTCTGTGGTCGGTGACTCGAATTGTTGAGTTTGAGGTGTTTTCTGCTCCCCCTCGAGTGCCGACTTGTAATCTAATTCGGTGGAGGGTGTGGTCTCTGACTGTGAGAAAATAATATTTCGTGAAGTTTGAATCTTCCGAGTTTCAGGATTGTAATAGCACCATGCACGAGAGTCTTCAGACAGGCCAGTGAAATGGAATGGGCGTGATTTCGAAGTGATTTTCTGATTCTGGCCGTCCTGCCGAAGAACCCAACAGAGTGATCCGAATTCTCGGAGTGTGCTAACGTCTGGCTTCTTTCCCCAAAAGGCTTCTTCAGGGGTGATATCCTGGTCAAGGCCGCGTGTGGGAGAGCGGTTTTTGAGGTATACAGCATAAGCGACAGCTTCAGGCCAGAGAAAAAGAGGGAGATCATGATCTGTGAGCATGGCACGAGCATGCTCAATAAGAGTGCGGTTGAGACGTTCAGCCACGCCATTCTGCTGAGGTGAGTACAGCGCTGTGTATTCGGCCCGGATTCCCTTTGCTTCTAAAAATTTCTTCACTGCAGCAGAGACATATTCACCACCGTTGTCAAATCTAAAAGCCTTCAGCCGTGTGTTGGCTTGAGTTGTGATGTAGGCTTCGTAATTTCTAATTTTCTGCTCAGCCTCAGATTTCTCCTTCATGAAATAGATAATTGTGCGCCGAGTAGCTCCATCAGTGAAGGAAATGAAGTAGCGCTGACGTGAAATTCCGTGTGTGCGAGCAGGACCCCATACATCCATGAAAGTGAGTTCCCCAATCTCTGTGAATTTCCGATCTGCCTGATTTGGGAATGGGAATATAGTCTGTTTGGCACGGTTGCAGCTTTCACACTCAAAAGTGAGTGGACTGTCAGGGTCGACAGTCATTCCGGTCACCATTCCCTTGTCCTTCAGTAGTTTGACTGACTTGGGCATGATGTGTCCGAAAGTTCGGTGCCAATCTTTCCAGGAACGGGAGACAGGGTTAGATGGGAAAGCAAGCGTAGGGTCATCAGAGGAAAGCAAGGAGGGGATGTCAGATTGGGGAGATGATGAGAAGGAATGGGATGATGGGAGACGCGAGTGCCGTGTGACTTTCACAACATAGAGATTCCCAACGCGTTTACCGCGAATTATTTCACGTGGGGAAGGACCAGGAGAGTAAACGGACATGTAATTGTCCTTGAAGCGAAGATCATAACCAGCCCGTGTCATGGGGCCAACAGCAATAAGATTGAAAGGTGCATCTGGGACGTGTAGGGCATCCTGGAGTGTGATATTGTATGCATGATTGCCAACATGAATGCCAACAGTAGCATTGCCTTGACCAAGAGTGGGGCAACTGCCGAAACCTTTGACTGAATGACCAGGGGTGGAGGTGTAAGTGGAAAAATGAGATTTATTTCTGATAATGTGCTTTGTAGTAGCAGAATCTATCAACCAGGAGTCGGGAGGAAGGTTATTGACAGAGTCCTGACTCATGAAGGCATACTCGGGCTCGGACTGAGAGGGGACTACATCCTGGGTGACATGGGCACGATTGCGACTACGTTTCTGATCCTGATAAGTCTGCTGGCGCTCAAGATTGTGTTTCTTCTGCTCCGGAGTGTAGGTTTTTCCAGCGGCAGTGTCGTGACATTCGGAGATAACATGGCCCTTACGGCCACAACCATGGCATATGACATTGGCGGATTTCATTTTGGGTTTCCCCTTTCCGAATTTGGCAGCAGTGAGAGCCACATCATCAGAACTAGGCTTGGCGTCCTTTCGTCGAGATTGCTCAAGTATTCGAGCAATGAGGTTGGTGGAGTCAGTGAGAGAAGTGGTGTCAACGCCCTGAATGAAGGCATTCCAGGAGTCGGGAAGGGAAGTGAGGAGTGTGATAGAAAATTCGTCCTCTGAGAGTTTGGAATCAAGGGCGGCTAATTGCTGTCGGTAGCGAGTCATGGTCCGAATGTGTTCCTCAATATCTTCACCTTCTTGACACTGGGCACGGAATAGCTTTCGACGTGCCAGTATAATACCAATAGCCCCTTTGGGCTGATACATGTCAGCAAGTGTTTTCCAGGCAGCGGCAGAAGTTGCCGAGTCTGAAATATAGACGAGGGGTTGGTCACCAACACGGAGACGGATGGCAGAGAGAGTTTGTCGATCCTTCTTCTTCCATGCAATCACATCAGTGTCGTTGTCGGGTTTGTTGGGCTTCTGGTTCGTGCCGAGGGCGTAATCCTCGACTCCCAGATCCGTGAGAATATCCAACATCTTGATCCGCCAGGTGGAGTAATTCTCGACACCGGAGAGATGTTGGATTCGATATGCGCTAGTGCCAGCGGAGGATTCAGTCGACATGATGAGATGAGAGCAAGTAAGAGCAAGAGGTAAGAATGTGTGAGAGTTTAGTTGGGGCCGGGGCCCATAACCTGTTGTAGAACTGATGAGAAATGAGTGGATTCAAGTCTGGTTTGCTAGGTAGGACATTGTAGTACTTATAGATCATGTAGATTTCAAATAGTCCGGGAATATAAAGGCATAATGGAATGTCATAGAGGCTGAGGAAACATAAGTAGGCTGTAACTATTAGGTATTGGATAATGGGCGGAAGAGGTAATTCTGAATTTGCAACAGAGACACTTGGTTGGCAGCTCAGATGTCACTACTAAACGATTTATAGCTAAAGAATGTTTCCCTGTCAATATTTTGCGGGTCTTGTGATGGCAGACGGCACTGTTCTGACATGACAGGGAGCTGCGTTATGATGGAATTGGCATCTGGAACTTTACGCTAATTCCTTCTTTTTTGAGTTTGGATTCTCGAGACTAGCCTACAGAGGACGTTGTTGATTCATTTTGACCAAGAGATTATTTAATGAGATCTTGTTGCCTAAGAGGTTTATGTATTTACTGTCTGCCATTCTTCGATTCGGGAACTGGCATCAAAGGACGCCGCTAGAATACAGGACCGTTCTTTGGGAAGTGGTTGGATTATTCAGCGCCATGTAAGTACTAGTGACCATTGATTTTTCTCAAGAAAATAACCCTCTATTTGTGGTTTAGAAGGTCATCAGGGGGATGATTCAGTTTTGGCTTTCCACAAGACAAACTGGCCATCTTGTTTACGCTTTTCATTTTTCTTGTAGGTGGTGATATTGTTGATCACCTTTTGGATCATATCTTTCCAAATCTCATTGTGTCTGTTCATGTCCTGATTCTGCAGGTTATCGAATCTCTGGACATCTTTGTCACTCCTTTGCGGTTTTCCTCATCTCGGAGTTTGGATCGGAATATCAATCAGGATCTGGTGACAGGCCGTGGCATTGCGCATAGGTAAGTTCACGCGCTGCCTTTTGCTACTACAATATTATTTCC
Source organism: Marasmius fiardii PR-910 (assembly GCA_014904975.1). Taxonomy (NCBI): domain Eukaryota; kingdom Fungi; phylum Basidiomycota; class Agaricomycetes; order Agaricales; family Marasmiaceae; genus Marasmius; species Marasmius fiardii. Next base: position 58,680 of record MU127889.1, read on the forward strand.
CTATAGTTCTTGCTCTAAAAAGTATTTGAGGTCGAATATAATGCAACACGTTGCCGCGACAACACGCCAAATTCGATGACATATTTGTCCAGTCTCGCTCTCGGTAACACCCCAACAAACGTCTAGCCTGTAGACTACCTATGAGCATAGTTGACTCGGCAGACACGCCCGCTGCACGAGAATGGGCGCTAGCACTGGGTTGCAATCAATCCGAGGGTGTCATCCGTAGTGAGGAGAACAGTACATAAATCAAGGGCGTTCAGCGCCCCTCGCGTGGTTCAACGGTTCGTGTTGACGTGCAGAGCGTGATGCGAACTGATAATCCGACCTACTCCATCAAATAACGCCGGTTCTCTGCACCTTTTATGTCAGAACAGCCTATCCCGACATTTCTTGCCAGTGTTGGCTGGTACGCCCACCATGAGTTCCTGTAATAAATAATTCTTTTTCCGTGCTTAGTTTTCCTTATGCCGTGAACCTCACTGATACATCCAGAAGCTTGATTGCATAAAGCGTCTCCATTTTCACTCGGTTGGGGTGGAGGACACTTTCGATTTGACCAGAACTACTGCAAAGCATGTAGGGATAGACTACTTGTATTTGGCAGCGGTTCCATGAAACGATTGACGTGGGCGGTGTGGCAAGGTAGAGGGAGTCAACCGTATGACGGCCCGGGGGTATATATATCCCAAATCTCATTCTCGTTCCCCCTGTATCTTTAAGTCGGTCTCTTATTCTGGTCCCTTGGGCAAGTGGCTTCAATCCTCTCTTTCCCTGAATCCCCAAACACGAACGGGAATGGCAGCAATCACGATTTTGAGAATCGTCCTTCTAGGTAAAACTCGCTTCCGTCAACGCATTCGCATATGTACTGATGGATTGTCCTGATGACGCTGTTTCCAACACTAAGCTGTCGTATTGTTATTTAGCATGGCTACGCTTGCCATCGCTGGACATATGCTGAGCATTCGCGCACCGGATATTTTTAATAGTCCCCGAGGATTAGGTATCGCTGTATCGGTACTCACAATCCTCACTATACCCGTCTTGTACGTTCTCCTGTGTTTTTTCTCCCGTTCCCAGTTACTGACACTTCTGGTGCATCTAAAAAAAACAGTTTGGTTGTCGGATCACTCGGAAAAAAAGCTTGGGTCACCATGAACGTTGTAGAAATTCCCGTGATGGGCGTATTATCGATTATCTGGTTAGCGAATGGAGCACTCTTTGCTGAAGTCGAGGCTCTCGTCTACCCTTCGAGCATTTCGTGTTCTGACCTGCTTTTGAGTGCGTATTAATCTCTCGTTGTCGTTACGTGTTCTCATATTCCGTCCTTCTCTATTTTTTTCTTCCAGTGATCGACCAAATATTCTGCTCGGAATACAGGGCAATCGAAGCACTTTCGTTCCTTACCTGGATGACATTGATGGGCTACGCCATCGTAATTGATATCCTTTGCATCGTTGGAAAATCTCGAGGGAAAAACGTTTGGTTGATCGGAGCGAGCGAAGCAGATTATTTTGCTGTCAATCAGAAACCGGCGAGTGTTGCTGCTCAACCGGGACAGTATGTCGGTCAACAGGCACCGCAACTACCACTTCCACCTCCACCACCACCACCACCACCACAAGGACAGATGGGGATGATGAGTTTTGGTCAGCCGCAATCTCGTGTGGTTCAACCACAGATGTATCCGCAGCAGGCTCAACTTTGAGTGCTGATGGATGAAAACCTCTTTCGGTTGTGCTTACGTCCCAGTAAATTTTTTATCGGTCCTTTTGCGTGGTTATTCACTATTTATATGTCTATTTTATATTTTCGGGACCGGTGGTCTGGGGCTGCGGAGCATGCTCACTTCCACACAATTTTCAAAGTTACGTTCAATTTTTGATTGTTTCCTCTGATACCAGACTGAGGCATTGACAAATAAAATAACGAGCTGTTCATTAACGTGAGTCAAAGTCCCGCGCAAGATACCTGTATCCGGTATTTCTGGCCCGACAGTAACGGCGTCGATTCAGTGCCCGGGCTTTGAAATTTGAGGAACCGAGTCTAGCTACCTGGGAAGAAAGCATGGTAGATTATTCTGGTAGGTCAATAAGTCGATAATTCAAGCGATAAAGTTCGAACGTCTGTATCGGTCTAAGACGTACCTCTTGGCTGCATTTCGTCAAAAGCTTCTCAACTCCTAGCGTTATAAACTGCATGCAGCAGCCATCACGATAGCCGTGAATCGGGACGAATTGACGCACAATAGTACCTGACGATATCACGGTAAGGGGGTGACCTTCCGGGATTCCCAAGCTAAGGGACCAACTGAAGCAGCGTGGAGGAGAAGTCTATCGACGACTCACTCATGAGTATACGTGGGTAGCCGGGGTACAAAGGGTAAACGCCGTGCTTTTCTATTGTGTTGTCGTTTCATCTGCTCCGTCACACTTCTCAATGAGTGTCTTTCCCTAAAGCCTCTCCGTAACTGTAATCGTTAGGTTTGGATGTGAGCGGGTGTCCATGTCTGCGAATTATTTGTGCATCTCCGTCTCTGTACCTGGACCCGTGAATTGAGTATGCTCAGTATCTAGTAGACTATTCACGTCCATTCCTTTCTGATAACGCGTGTCCTTGAGAAGTAACGGTCCCATGTCCAAACGGTTCGGAAAATGATGGGTAAGGGATATGTGATACCTTGTGGCTCGACTGATACGCAAATAGCGTGTCAGTCCGGCCTTCTACATACGATTCATGTGATGTCCCTGAGCCTCAGATGAAAGAGTTGTCTCCTTTGCATTTAAACGAGCGGTTTGACAGTTGTTCTCTGGAGAGTGTAGTTTGATCGGAAACTGGGCGTACTTTGTTAGGTTGGCTACTCATGGGATAAGTGGTCAACAACAGGAATACCAGCGAGAGCATGACTATAACACGCCCTTCAATAGAGCTCGAAAAACGCCGACCAGCTCCCGCATGTAAATTTCACATAAACTCCAAATCAGACACGATCGCCATCTCTGTGCTCGCTGTCGTTCGTGTAAGGGATCTTCGAGGAATCGAAAATGGCTACTGTTGTCAGCCCGAACACCAAGGTCTGTGCTACGACCTCTGTATAACCCCTCCACCCATTATCTCAATTTTTCACCAGCCGCCCCTTTTAGCTTGCCGTCTACCTCTCACCTTCCGTTCACAATTCTCAACCCCTTGGTGCTCGTTCAAAATCCTAAACGAACCGATTACCGTGGAAGATCCATCTAATAAGCAGCGATTACAGGCTAATCCGAGAAACAGATTAAGATCGAAGTCCGCGGAGGCAAGTAAAATCAAGGTCGTGTACGAGAGAAAGGAGATCGGGTAGGAGCAGTAATGAGCATACGAGCAAATCAAAGGAAACTTGATGCCAAAAGAAGAATAGCGACGGGCAATAGTCTTGAGAGCCCTTTCAGAAAGACGGGGTTGAACTGATCAACTGTATTGATCCCTAGGTCTTCTCGTCTCGACAGATCAGTATCGAAAGACCCCTCACGAGGAGGCCCATTTCGGGTAGATGGTTTAATGGCGTAGTTGGTTATCGCATCTGTCTAACATGATACAGAGCCCGTCCTTACACAAAATGTCCCCAGTTCGAGCCTGGGTCAAATCGGTGGCCAATAGCCGGCTCTGAAACCGCCGTTGGTGGGCTCCAGCTCGACGATCGGCTCGATAAAACACTTCATTGAATGTACGAGCGCTTAAGCTCCTGTATCGACGCGAAACGAGACATTTCTGACTTGTTACAACTAAGTAACTCAACGCCCAAACGGGTGGCTTGATCTGTTGGAAATGAATCGTAGAAAATTAGATTCCGTTGTGTGAGCGGTAAGTTGACTAACCCCTACCGTGTCAAAAATAAGTTCTCTTATAAAAAATGTGTTGGGCTCGTTCCAGACTCGAATTATTCCTCAACACTCTCCTTCGTTACTAATGGCATTCCGCTCCCTTCTTGGCGCCCTTTTTGTGGCCACTGTAGTGGTCGCTTCACCCACTCATGTGAGCACACAAATTCCTCTTCCCATATCTCCTAACGCGTCCATAGAGCGATTTTAGCGTCTATAGGAGCTGCAAGAAACCTAATCAGATTGCTCTTACACTCGTACGTAAATCATCGAGTTTATATTCCACTTTTGCCTAAACACTTTCTGATCAGGATGACGGTAAACCAACCTATTCATTCTAACGTTCTCGGCTGACAAAAATCAGGCCCGTTTATTCACCTGCGTGGAATCTCCGACGCTTTCACCAACGCCGGCGCCAAAGCGACATTCTTCTGGAACGGAAACAACTATGCTTGCATTTATAATGAGGACCGTGTCTCCGACATGCAGTACGCTTACAAGGCTGGCCACCAAATAGCAAGTCATACATGGTCACATGCGGATCTGACGACTCTATCGACCGACCAGATCGTGGACGGCATGTACCGTGTGGAGGAGGCGCTTGCAAAGATTCTTGGAGTGTTACCGGGTTTTATGAGACCACCATACGGCAATACCAATGGCACAGTTGAGAGTATCTCGTTCTCGAGAAATCAAAGTCTTGCGATATGGGATCAAGACAACCAGGATGCGACCGGTGCTTCGGTCGAGGTTTCCAAAGCCATTTATGATAAGGTAGCCAATGATCGCCTGTCGAACGCTCTTTTCGTGCAACATGAGATCGTCAGTGAGTTGTCCTACTGTACACTGTGTAATATGCTCTTGATTCACTGTGTCGTGACTAGATACCACTGCAACCGAATTGATTCCATATGCTATCAACCTTTTCCAAAGCAAGGGTTACCAGGTATGTTCTTTGTATTATCTTTACTCGCTTCTTCGTTTTCACCCTCAATTCTCCGCAGCTGGTCACATTTGCTGAATGTATCGGGGCTGAACCGTATCAAGCAATTGGCCAACCCCAGCAACGAGATGTATGTTTCCCGTTTCCGCCTCTCTTTCTGTTGCCGAACAAAATTACAGTCATCATGGACATGCAACGGGACACCCGCACCAGGAAAGGGGTGTGGTGGCGATATTCCCTGCAAGTCTGGAACGGTTTGTCGACTTTCGATGGTCTTCTTTTCCATCTCTCAAATTCACAATTCTATATCTCCAGGTACCATCCCCCTCACCAGCGATCAGTGATAAGGGCACAGATATGAGCGAATGTGGGCTAGAAATATGACAAGTTCACTGCGGTACCACACTTCCAACATTGATCTTTATATAAAACGGATATTCCCTTATACTTTTCTAGGGAGTTCTTTTGGTGGATTTCACCTTGTGAGGTTGAAGTGTGTCCTAGTCTGAGGTTCTACTTTAGATCAATATAACCATGATAGTAACCATAATAATGATACCGAGATCCTTGCATGCTACGTGGTTCCTTGCCCAAACTCTGAGTCATTGTAAGTGTTTTATCGTCTTCAACAATGCAGGAGTGGATCCCGGCCTCGACTGGACGAACCATTCCCTCATGAATTGAATCTATCCTCTTCATCATCCATCATTGTGATGTATCCTCTAGAAAGTAATCGATACCCAGACGACGATGAACGAAACGAAACCGCTTCAGAGAGCAAGTCGAATCACTCTGAAAACATCTAATGGACATCAAAGGTCTCGTTTAAATGCAAAGAGGACGACTCGAGTGCGCGATCCTTCCACGGACTTATACATTTTAGGCTCAGAGGCATCACATGAATCTTGAGGTTGAGGTATCGTCGGGAGAATGTGGGAAACGACACTCATTTAGGAGTGATTGACGGAGCAGATAAGACGATGATCTATGTATAAAAACTACGGCGTTGACTGCGCGCGCGGCCGACAGGTGTTACGAGAAACAAGAAACAATAACACGAACCCGTTCCTACCGCTAACCAAGAACCCATCAACGAGAAAACAAAAACCCATGTGCTAGCAGACTAGTGATCCGACCTAGGCTCGAACTGGGGTCCTTCTGCGGCAAAGACAAAAGATTTTTGTTAGACAGATGTCATAACCAATACAGCATCGAACCCTTCTTCGTTCTTTAAGCTTGCTGCTTATGCCCAAACCGTGTATAACAAGAAAAACATCAATGAGCCTCGAGTTGGATGGCAGAACTGAGGGGTGGCGAATGAGCTACGAGTCGCGTCGAGCTCGCGGTGGAAGGAGGAGGAGAACATAAGGGTGACTGTCATACAGTGACTCAAGTGATACACGGCACGGGCATAGCCACACTCCAAAGTTCCGATTACGCCATTTTTCCTTCTGAATCTCTCCTCATCTTGTCTTCAACAATTCTTCGGCCGGTTGGGTTAGAGGGTTTCAAATATGATTCATAAACCCTAAAACGTAGAAGCTATACATCAATATCTTCCCCTTTAAGACTATAACTGGAAACAAATGAAGGTATTTTTACAGGTTTCACCGCATTGATCAGCAAAAGAGGGGAAGTAGGCCAGGACGTAACCCGTATCCACCCCATAAATTTCCAAGCCTTGGGCCTTCTCAACATTTTATCCTTTAACACCTCGAATTTCTTCTCAATTCCGTTTTTACGACTCGACCTTATTCCTTCCTTTCACCATTATCACGTCCAACTGTGGAAGATGTAGCACCCCTCTGGAGGATATGGATGGTCATTTTTGCGCTTGGAAACGAGGGTTCAATTGCCCGTGGTCAATGCGAGCTGCACTCGGTTGAAGTGTCCGTCGTTTCAATACCTGCTTCAACTAACTCGAACACCTTCGTTGGGCGTCTATGCTTGCTCGTCTTCGAGAGGGTGAGGGATCACGAGAGGAGAGTGAACTGGGGACAAACAAACTTGTTTGGACGCCCGAGCTCTCTCGCAGTGGACCGAAAGTGGGCCAATGCTCAAGCCGGCTCTGGCGTAGTACGTAGTACAAGACAGTAGCTAAGCCTAACTAACAGAGAAACAAACAGAAAATGGGACAGCGGTAAGGGTGGGATGAAAAAGAAAAGCTTCGAAGCCGAAGCTATCGAGCTATGTGAGATGTGAAGAGAGAAAGAGGACACGAGGAAACGGTACCTATCGAGCTATGTGAGATGTGAAGAGAGAAAGAGGACACAAAGGAAAAGAGGAATATGTACAGAGTATTTATACGATGGGGGATGTGGATGTGGCATAGCGAGACAATGAAGCTAGACAATGAGAATGAGAGCTGTCTGTGGCATCGAACGGTATTCGTCGCTGCTGAAGACGAATGTGGAAATGGCTTCAGTCAAAGCAGCGAAGCCGTGAGATCCTCGTGGCATAGACCTCGGTCAAAGGCGTTTGACCGACTCATTTTTTTGGGGAGCGAGCGGATCTGTTTGGAATCGGTAATATACCGGTGTGTTTTTGGTAATCAATACTCGCGTTTTTCTCGCCGCATTTTCATTATCTAGGATTCAAAGCTGAAGCGAGGATGGACTCCCCGTACCTGAAGGAGACCGGACGTACGACTACTATTATCTTTCCTAGTGACTCAGTGGGGTTTCTTTTTCTGTGAAGTTCAACTTATTTCTGCCCTCAATCGAATGTACAGTATGACTGTCACTTGTATTTATAGACCCAAGGTAACACTTTCCCGTTCGTCAGCATTTTAGACCATGTATTCGCCATCCGAGTTAGACGGAACCACAGAGGTAGTGTAAGGTGGGATCTTACCAAGATGACGCCTCACTCGCGCAGGCACACAGTAAGCTTGACCAGGGTTTATTTAGACCACAGGTAGATACTTGTACCCAGAGAGTAGGCTAGATGGTGGTAAGAGGTAAAAAGATAAGTAGCCAGTATCGTAGGTAGAGCTACTTATACGAAAATTGTCCGTGCAAATAAAGTAAAATAGTTTCACAATTTAGTCCC
>MU127889.1:86295-135670 GCA_014904975.1 Marasmius fiardii PR-910
AAAAAGATAAGTAGCCAGTATCGTAGGTAGAGCTACTTATACGAAAATTGTCCGTGCAAATAAAGTAAAATAGTTTCACAATTTAGTCCCGTTACAGGTAGCAAAGGGAGGTAAGCTGACAACTTGTTCTTTGACTCATAGGAATTGATCGAGATCAGTAGCTCATAAAAAAAAGGAACAAGGATTTCACTTTTCAGAGACACATAAATAACGCCTACAAAAATAAGTTTTACGGTGGTAGAACTGGGGCCCTTCTGTGGAACCATTCTAAATATTTTGGAATGTTAGACAAATGCGATAACCAACTACGCCATCGTACCATCTTGCCAAGGTTACCGTTACCGATCCATGGCCTGTGGGTATTTCGTCCATACTTATTCTCAATGCCTTCTGGCGCAGGCGTAGTCCTTCATTTGCGTCCGCCACAGCCCAGCAACCCGAACTCTCGTGAAAACGAGCGCTCCCGACTGCATATGCAAAGGCAACACCTATTTTCTGTTACGCACCAGAACAGGTTCGAAAATTTTGCGTAGTACACACACTCTTTATGGCTTTACCCGACCACCCAGCGAACTGAGGGAGTCACAGAATTGTATGTGGCTTATAATTAGCTCTACCCGTGGCGCCTGGCGTTGACAAGATTCTCACCTCTATTTGTTGCACTACTGGGAATAAAAGGGATGGAACATCAGCACGATCATTTATCAGTGATTCTGCAACACCGTCTGACGGTCAATCGTGCACTCACACCTACCTTCCTCAGCATAATCCAACCTTTGTCGGAAAAATGTTTTTGATTTATAAGCCGCGCCTTTTCTTGACAGCGCTTATAAACCAAAAACATTTTTTCCGACATTGTCCTCAATTGTGCCCCGTTATCCAAACTTTTTTCTGTCCTAAAGTGGTTCTACAACCCCTCGAAATACTCCTTCCTCCCAAAAAGTTCAATATGACGTCCCGTCACGTATCCCGAGACTATTCGAAACTTCGGCCACTCTTATTCTGTTTATCATTTTTGTAAAGCGCTAGAGACTCCGGAGTTGGATGAAATCATCCGTTTGTGGTTGGGAAGATGAGGAAGGAGTGGGCAAGCAATGATATTGAGGGAGGGCTTCTTAACCACGAATTCTGTGTCATCTACTGGCTATCACCTTGATTATATGCTCACTCAATTCGCTGATTTTTTTTTTGCGACTGAAGCATTTACTCTATTGTGATTCAGCTTTTTTTTTTTGTGTTTCTGGAGTGTAGATCTGGGGTTAACAGGGACCGAAGAATGGGAATGCTGTGACCCAACAGGCTTTGGTCTGAAATTTGGTGAAGATGCATGGAGACAACTGCTTTCTGTGTTTCTTTGTCAAGGTGGATGGTCCCCAGCAAATTGCTCTGAACAGTGTGTCTGCACTACAAAAAGGTCCATACTTTCACAGCTGGCAGTGAATGCTATTTGAGGTCAAAATAGTGGTTTGGAAATATAATACCATACTTTTCCCAACACAAAAGAAAAACCCAGATTCTGCTGGAAAATATATACAAACCAGTGAGATATCTGGGCAATACTTGGCTGTAAAACACACTACATATATTGAAAAATCTCGATATCCATAGAGTTCAAAAGGGCAAAATATTTGGGAGCATCCAGGAAATACTCCAGCACCGTAAATATGCTAAGTGTTCAGAGGGAAATTTATTACGAATATTTCTGATCCCTGTTGAAAATACTTATATAATTCAGTGAGGCCTGTTTGAGTGCAACCACAGCAGGTAACACTTAAAGTAACAGATATTTAGGATATTTTTGAACCAGGATCAGAAATATTCAAAATGGATAACTGTCCAAAGATTTGCCATGTTGAGGATGCTGGAGTATTTCCTAAATGTTTCCAAATATTTTGCCCTTTTGAACAGAGCCGAGATTGGTAGCTGGAAGCTGAGAGGTAGAACGGTAGTCAAAGGGACGTGGAAGATTAAGGCCATCGTGCAGGGATTACGGAATGTTGCAAAGGTCGTAACGGGGGACCTCAGTATTCGGCTGACAGCAGTCATCATCGATTCCTTGGAAGATCTATATATTACATGAATGACAGCGAGCACGGAGCCGGCGCTCGTGTCTACTTTGGATCTTTGATAGTAATTACGTACTCGTGAGAACTGATTGGGCTTTTCCCATTTCGCTGCGTTTCCGTCGCTGGATCATTTCTTTTGCCCTTCCGAAGTCGACTATACACATGGGGACAGAGATCGGAAGTCTTATACCATTCTTTCCCTCACTCTGTCTGTCTATTTGTTCGAATTTATGGGTCTCGGTTACGGAGTGAGGAGAACTGATTCTATTGAAAATTTTGTTTCTTGACCGACTCCGGAAACCGAGTAAGAATGAATTGTTAGATTGAAGGGCTTCCTCAGCTGTTAAGTATCGTAGTAGATGCCCGGCATCACTGCTCGGATTATCTTCCCTTTCCCCTCCTCAACCGTACGGCAATATTTCTTTGGTTGAGTACTTCCCCGTTTCCTCTTTTGCAAAAGTACGTATCATCTGTGTGCTCCATCATCTTTTCTTAGCTCATACGTTGCTCACAAGCGGGGCTGACGAAAAATTCATCCTTTCTGATAAATTACGAGGCGCGGTAAAACGGACAAAGGTCTCTTATCTGGGGTTCTTCAGGTCTCCCCCTCTCTTATGGCACTTGTAACATCTTTCCAGCAAGTAGAATTCCCCACGGGTGGCACGATTTGTCGGAAATGTCACTAATTCATTGACTGAGCCATGCGAAATAGGATTCTGGGTTTTGAGGTCCGATTCTTACGCTATGGATTGACGTACCCTACCGTGTCAAAAGTAATTTCTGGTTTAAAAAATCTGTTGGGCTCGTTCAAGAATTCAAGGGATGCTAGAGCGCCCTCCCCCCGCGGTCTTTCATTCTCGCCAACTTTCTTCGTACTAATGGCATTCCGCTCGATCCTTGGCGCCCTGTTCGTAGTCTCGGCAGTCGTCGCGTCACCCACTCATGTGAGTATACACACGTTCCCTTACTCCCTTCATCTCCTAACGGGTCCACAGAGCCATTCCAAACGAGCTTTTAACGTCTATAGTGACTGTCAGAACAATAATCAGATTGCTCTCACATCCGTACGTAGATTATTATCTCTATAATCTACCTTTACTGAAATATCCCTTCCAGGATGACGGTAAGACCCCTTGTTCATCCTGACGCTTCTTGGCTGACGGAATATAGGCCCATTCACCTGCGTGCAATCTTCGACGCTTTCACCAACGCCGGCGCCAAAGCAACATTCTTCTGGAACGGAAAACAACTTTGATTGTATCTACAATCAAGACCGCGTCTACGCCTACAACGCTGGTCATCAGATAGGAAGTCATACATGGTCACATGCTGATCTGACTACGCTATCTAATGACCAAATCCTGGACGGCATGTACCGCGTGGAGGAGGCCCTTGCGAAGATTCTTGGCGTTCTACCGGGCTTCATGAGACCATCAACTTCTCCAAAGCAGTGTATAATCAGGTAGCGAATGATCACCCGTCTAACGCCCTTATGTCGGAGCATGAGACTGTCGGTGAATTGTTATTCACTTTGTGATCCGCTCTGGGTTCATTGTGTCGCTACAGACACCACCGCGAGCACTCTGGTTCCATATGCCATCGACCTCTTCCAAAGCAAAGGTTACTAGGTGTGTTATTCATATTCCGATCCTTGAATTCTTGTTCTCATTCTCAATTCTTTCCAGTTGGTTACATTTGCCGAATGTGTCGGTGCTCAACCGTACCAAGCAATTGGCCAACCCCAACAACGAGATGTGTTTCTTTTAGCTGCCTTTCTCTTCCTATTGCTTAAAAATCTAAACAGTCATCATGGACGTGCAACGGTACACCCAATCCAGGAAAGGTCTGTGGCGGCAATATCCCCTGCAAGTATGGAACGCCACTTTTGTCTGGTGCGGGGGCTGGAGACGGTTCGTCGGTCTCCAATGATACGGATTCTTCACCTCCTCAGCTAACAATTCTGTTTCTTCAGGTACCATCCCCTCTTCCCTGATGGGTGGTAAGGCTTAGGACAGATGCCGGTTTTATTTCGGTAATCCATCTGAGCGTATGTGGATTGAGGTTATGAACTTTCTGGTAGATATCTGGATAACCCACAAATCACATAGGCTATGACAGGTTCAGGCAATTGACTCACACTTTTAAATGGCTTGGCAGAATTTAATACAGACCAAATGATGATTCCTTTTTCCTACAGCCCCCCCCCCATGACAGCCACTCACGATACAAAGGGACATCCCAATTCGGTATATTCAAACCTCCTTCATGACTCGACTCATTTCTACTCTTAGTGATATTTCACAAAATAAGGAGAGGTCGCCTTGTTGCTATTCTAGTCGTGATTGAAGTCCCGCGTCCTATGCGTGTTACACGAACTAGATGTTGTGGATCCAAGTTTAAGCAAGTGCGAGTTTAGAATGTTGACATTTTATGTTTCTTACTCATACTTGCCAGTTCCTTACTGATCCTATCACTGATACTACATACGTAAGACCTTCTATATATCTAACCAGTGGGTATAGAAGCCTGAATGCACACTGTAGCTACATACAATACATTCCATTTCTAGAAAGCTATAGCATCGCAATCATGACTTATTTGCTGATATTTGAGTTTTACCGGTTTTGCGTCTCCGCTCCGAATTCCATCAATAAGTACTCCAAGTAAACCGGTCTGAAGACCTTAATTTCCCATCAAAAAATCGATCCCAAAGCATTGGTCCATTTTCTTCTTCAAACTTGTTCGTGGATGGCAGAGTTTCTTTCGCACATCAAGGCCGTTCATCTGATTTTCCCCCCCTGGGTGCCGCCGACGATACTCGAATCCTTTGATTCTAATCCCCCGAGGCTTTATGAACGGATGTTTCTCTTGTGGGTGTTTGAGAGCAAGCGGATTCATCTGGAATGAGTACGAAGGTATAACAGCTCGGTATTTGGTTGCCAATTTGAAGGCATGCTGCAAGTTGTAATCACTTTATCGCATTCCTTGAATTTACGACTAGAAGATGTATGTGGCGTAGCGTATATCAAATAAGTCCTAGAGACCTATCGTCGGCTAGCAACATTTGTTGCCCATACGTGCTATGTTCTTCTCAACCTCTGCATAACGTGTAATGATATGTGTACAATCGATGTCTCTCAACGTGTTACTGATTCTCGGTATCCAAATCAGCGGGGGTGTTCTACATTGCTCCCACCATTCACATACCTATAGGACCTTATCAATCCTTGTTGTTGATGATTAATGGGTTCTATCTTACATTGCGGCAGATCCCATAGCTGACAAGGTTGTTAGCGGGTAAGATCTTTTGGATTTGACAGTACGAACAATTCTGGTACCAAAATCAAAAGTAATGTATCATTCCGTTTAGCCATCGTGTGTGTGGTTGACTTGATTACCAGCCCATTTCCTTCTCGTTAATTTTAAAACTTGCACTGCCTTTGAATCTTTGATTCGAGTCCAAAATGATGTACCCTATCACGCTGGTTCTCAAGGACTCACTCGCGAAGAGTGACTGTAGCTTTCTCGCCAGTTCAATTAGTGGTAAGCTTTCACCCTGGATTCGAGTGACCGATTAAATATGAACATAGCAGGTGATCGCTCCGACACTTATTGTGATGCGTGTAGAGCTTAGAACTATTCTACAAGGCGTACCACGGTCTGGTCTCGAAATTGCGGATAGCGGGACCTCAAGAAAATCGCTCAGTCGATTGTGGACACTTCGGAGCAAGACTCATGGTATATTCTATTCTTATTCTGCTTTTCATAGTTGTCAATTCAGGTCACCAACTCCTCTCCACCTCCTCCCTTCTGTAAATCTCAATAACCGTACCATTCGAAGATCCCGATTCAGCTTGGCTCAACCCTTTGCTAGGAAATCCAGATCCCTGTACACAATCGCATTCTGAAGTTAACACACCACTGCTTCCTCCGCTACTCTGTGTATGATGCGTATGAGTGTAAGTTCGGGACTGAGACTTGAGCTTGAAGTGGTGTGTTCTCGCCTGGACGTCTTGTCCCCGACCAATCCGAACGATAATCAGCGTTGGTGCGATTCCCTGGATGTTCAACGTCAAATCGATTTCAGACCCATAATTTTGGAACTTACGACAATCTGAACGAGCGAAAACAGAACAACGTTCTTCCCGATATAAGTTTTCATTGTATCAGAACCGAGACCGATGAGGATGATCAAGGCGATTGGGTATATGACTCCTGATTCGATGCTGGATAGAATCAATCAAGAAAAAAACAATGTTAGAAGATCAGAATTTGATGACGAGTATCAGGAATGAAGCCGAAGTGGAGTGGCATATGGAAAGTGGAGCTACGTACATGATGGCAATAATCCCCCGATACATCTTTTGAACTTCCGTGGCTACGAATTTTTCCGCGCGTCGGAGGAGGCAGATTATTTCCCACGCTGTTCGATGACCAAACACCTCTGGTTAGTCGGGACAGTCAGAGAGCATATGCAGGTGAAACACTCGTACCAATTAAGAAAGTCAGGAGAAGGTTACTGCATACGTCGAGGACGAAGAAAGGGAGAGCGAATTGGATTATTGCTGTCTCACGAGGCCTTCAGTCCAATAGCGACATGAAAATTGTGAGGCAAAAAACGCACGTCCTAATCCTAAGAAGTATTCCATCTGACCCCACACATACGAAAGGCCTAGTGCTAAGCGGAGGTCAGCAGCGAAGATTTCAGAATCAGCCACGGACGCAGAAACGTACCGTTACTGGCTAGACATAGAACTGTAGGGAACAGCACGACAAGTACGCTACGTTTCCAGACTAGGTAGCATCGTGATATCTGATGAGGAGTTTGATTTCCAGGTCCACAGAATATTAAAAACAAACTTACCAAGATCATATCTGCCACTACACTTTAGAACCCAATTGAAATGGATCAGGTGAGACCCCTCGTGCAAGCTTGTAGTGGGGTGAGAACGCACTTTGATACTATGTAAAGAGAGAACGAAACACGCCTGTTGATGTATCAATCACTCCATCACGTTTTGGGCTGATTACTGGCTAAACGGCAAAAACAAGAATGAGGGTACGTACCACAATCGAACGAGCGTCGCTGTATACTCTCCACCCCCCGTTCCTGAATCTTCGCCTCCCAACATGTTGAATCCACGAAATACGACGAGTGTACAGTTGAGGATCACGGTTACTGTGGAGAGGAGGAAGAGAGCCGTTGTTCCGAGCAGGTACTGCACTTTCCATGGCGTGTTATGGGATTTAAGGATGCCGAGGCAGGAGAGATAAAGTGAGGTGTAGATGCCTGACGATGGACCAAACGAGAGGTGAGGTCAAACACCAAAAACCGAATGAGCTTGCTAACCGTAGAAGAAAACGGGAACCTAACGACGACGACGTTGTTTTTTTCAGAGACGGAGTAGCAGATGGATAAGAATAGTCGGACGTACCGCGATATCTATGACTGTGCAGAGTAGTAGTGCGGGTCCCATAGCCATCTCGGAGTCTGACGGTGCAGTCATCCTTCGAGGGCCCCGTAGTACCAGTAGCAGTATGCTTCGTATCGCTCGTGGGTAGCGTAGCCTTTATATGGTTGTTTCTGCTGATATCAACCGCAGTTTTGGTCCGTGCTGCTGTTAATCATGATACTGATTTGCCTTTTTAACCACAAAGTCTAATAGATTCATGTTGGATAACATATCAATTGGTGGCGAACGAGATTCTAACGCTGATGAATGTTTTTGTTGATGGATTGCATGGGAAAGCGGAGGGTAGATGCAGGTACTTAAGTACTTACTGAAAGCTTCTGGCATCTATACGACGATCCGAACCCCTCTATTTGACGAGAGAAATACCAATTATCATGGGGAGCAATGCAACGATTACCCACAGCGTGTGCAAATTGGCGGTGATATCTAACGTCGGGAGTATGAACAAGTGCGAGTGATCGCAGGCTAAGATGATCAAAAGGACAATACAAAAATGAGAGTCACCTACCGCTCGCTCCTGTTTCAAGACGCCAACCACAGCAGGAATTCGGAAAGCTGAAGATCTTGCATTGAGATGTCGAAATTGAGGGTTGAGGCTATGAGTTTGAAGTTAGCTTGGGAAATGGGGCAGCTAAATGAACGCGTGGTGGTGAAACTGAAAGCGGGAGTATGCTGACTTAGAACTATACAGCTGCCTCGGTACCACCCGCCTGCGAGATAAAACCCCGCCTCGCACAGATCTTTTCTCGCTTGAAAGAACTTCACTATGCTTACAGTCTATTCAAAGTTTGAACTAGAGGCCATGTCACTTACACCTTGTCACAGTCGAAAGCCCGCGTCAAAAATAAAACAAACAAATCAACTCGACCATGATTTTGATTCGTTGATCTTGCTACTACCGCCGAGTTGCGCATTTCGATCAAAAAACAACTGCAATACATGACTACAATACATTGCTTAAGTTGGTACCGGAAATAACTTGGATAAATAAATCGATCGCTTCAGATTTCAGAGACCCTTAGCAAGTAAAGACCTTGGGACCTGCAGCAAATCCATGCCGTGAGCTATAGTCCATTCATTCGTAACGTAGACGGATAAATCTTACCTGGAATCGTATAGTTTGTGACGGGAGGGTAGTAGATGCTCAGGGTGATGCCGGGATCAGTTCCCTTGTACGCCCCTGGGAAGCTGACCGTAGCAGGCGAGGTGCTGCCTCCGCCTGTTATATTGATTTGGGCACATTCCATCTATCCAAAACGAGAAAGACACTCAAGAAGTCAGTAAACGATAATCTTGAAAAACACGCCTTCAAAACGCACATAGAATTGAGCACCAGGGTAGCTACTTGCTCCATGGAGGGCGATAATCTCATGTCTCATCAAGTATTGACCTGACGCGATACACTTTGGGATCGTAAAAGAGACTTTCCCATTGTTAGCGATCAACTTGTCGACGGCCCATGTGTTGGTGGAGGGAGTGAAGCCGTCTTCGTAGATCTTGAACCATTGGAGTCCGGTGACGGTCGATTGTGTCGCACTTGGGACTTTGGCGCTGGGATTCCGTAGCGATAAGTATAAGAGGGGAAAACGAGGAGGTGAAGGAAGCGCTTACAGGTATGTGATGATGGGTCCCTTGTGACTTGCATCGATGACGTCTGTCGAACCAAGTGTGTGGTGCCATTCCGCGGTAACCTGTGCACCAGCGGGCACGTTGATGACTGCCTGTGACATGGGTTGGTGGTAAGGGTTAATGCCACCGTTGCAGATAATATCTAGATTTTTCAGGTCAGCGACGGGGAAAGGGAGGAGTTTATAGCGCGTACCATTCGATGTTACGTCCATAATTGGCTGTTAAGACGGTTACACCCTCAATTGTTTCGCGACACAAGGATGAATAGACTTACCCCATCGTAGTCGGGTACTCGAATCCCAGTCAACTGCCCTTGGTCCACACCGTTGACGTACATTTTCTAGTCGAAGAAAGGTGCAATCAGTGGCCAGTGATGACGGCGATCGAAATGAACAAGGTACCTGGAAGATGGTATGCGCAGAAGCATATCCAAGGAGCGACGTAAACAACGAAACAGCAACAGCGGATTTCATCGTGTCGATAGTCTTGTCCGAACACAATAAGGTGTGATTCGTCTGAAGTTTTTATCCACTCGAGGAAGATAATAGGATCAACTATGGAACGTTTATCAGATATTGTTCCGGTTTATTTGAATGGGCCCCAGCAGGCTACGACGTACCATCATAAAAATAGCGTCAAAAAGAAATCTTGAATGACATTTACTATCTCGAGGCGCCCAAGGACTGTATACAATAGTAAGGCGTACAGCACGACTACCTGATAGTAAAACAGCAGAGGGGGACGGTAAGTCTGTGTTTCCGAAGTTCAAGAGCTTTTAACCACACAATTGAATTGGAGCATACCGTCGTTTGGGTTATGACGTCCGTTCACAAGTTACAATTAAAGTGGCCGTGATTGCGTGGACTGGCATGTCGGAGGTATGATCCGTCTTCGAGATATTTCCGTCATGAGATGCCAAATCAATACTCATTCTGCGTTTCTTCAGGTTTCCATGCACTCTGTTCCTAATAATAGAGATAAGCCAGACGTTGAGGTTATCGAGAGGTAAAAGCAAGGTACCGGTCGTCCCCGGTCCGCGGACCAGCCAACTTCACGGGTCCGTCAAAAATCATTAGGGATCCTCCGCGTCGTTTCTATGGAGTCTCTTTGAAGAGAAAAAAAGGGAGGGGGGAACATGAATAAATGATAGTCGGGGACAGGACAACGATGAAACAGGGATCGGAGAGAGGAACAACACCAGACAGTACTCACGGATACCAGCGCTCTTCCTAAAGGTGTTAATTAGCTCACAGAGTCTCTAGCTCTCGATTCCTCCTAACCTTTGTGGTCTCGTTTCCCCTGCGTATACTTCTAGTAATAGTCCAGGTGTAAATTTTGAGAAAAAAGGAGCCTTGAAGAACGAACAACGCACCGAATCAAGTCTACCTCGGAATCGCCAGCTCCCACAAAAGCCTCCAATTTTGACCTGGAAGACACTCAGGAAAGATCCAAAAATGCGGAACAACGCAAGGGGCTCAAATGATAATACACCAACCCGAAGAAAATCGTGCTTGCCATAGCAACGACCCCCCGCGGGAGCTACATAATCACCCTTACTCGAGAGTATCGAGAGTAAGAGGGGTTTGTTCCGTGCCGAAAAAGCTGTTCAAGGGACAAAACTACCGCTTTGACGATGGGCAAATATCCAGTCGCCGGGAAAGAAGACTTACAATGCTGGAATACATGAACGTGGGGTCTAAAATTTGGAAAGCAGTGGTAAGTATGCGAATCAGAAAGGTAATAGAGCTTAGGAAGACATACCCCGGAACGATCTACCCTAAATCTCCCCTCGTCGACCAAGGTTTCTCCTCGAGGATGCAATAGAGACATTCTTCTGTATTTCGACCCGGTCGAGTATCATGTGGAAGTCAGATTGGGAGTTGAGATGAGAAGCGACTCGACGTAACAATGTGTAGCCATGATATAGAACACCCGACATTACTCGAACATCTTTCCCTTACATCTCAGGGCTGATGAAAAGAATGACGGAGAACAACACTACCACCCTTCCTGAGGCTGGCCTAGCATGCGAAATACGGGTAATGATGTTAAGAAACACGAATGAAGCGGGATGGATGAATTTCCTGACGCGAACCTAAGGTGTTGTCATTTCTCTGTGCAAAAAAGGGCAGGATCTTTTCCAGCGCTCAACTTCCGCATTTGCGAGGACAAGGTAAATGGTCTGAAGTTCTAGGCTTAGTTATTTCCGAAATTGCACCAGAAGTAAATGTACGATATAGCACATACCGAGCCTGAGCCCGAGTACATCGCCTTAGCCACCCCCCAATGACCCATGCCTGGTATCGAATGTTCGGCACAAAGCCAGACTGATCTGACCATTGACAGGAAAGGACTGGATATAACGTTCGGGGTCATTCCTCTTCAGCCGTCTATAGATCGATGATAAAAATAATTTCTCAGTTGAAATCGATATAAAAGCTTCAGACCCACGGGGGAGAAATTGAGCTGAGGAACTTGGACGTACCGCAGCCCTTTCCTCCCATGTTTTCACCCTGGTGCCCGCAAGAACTTCTTCGAGAATTTTGTATGGTTCGCGGACGAAAAGACGGCTCTAAATTAAATTCACCATTCTCGAGAGGCGTTCATGGTCTTCCCCGAGAATTGAGATGAGAGATGGATCCAATGAAGTTTCTTTGAGGTCAGTCCGATCTCTCGAGTATCCGAAATCTCCAAGTCTACGACTTACTCGTCGCCCAAATCGGATCGATTGGCTCGGAAAAGCCTGAGCCCTATGAGATTTAAACCAAACGCTATCGCTTCTCCCTCTCTAGAACCCGTTTCCGAGAATGGAACGAGCGGACGGATGTGATCGACGTTGCCAGCCTCGTAAATGTCCTTCCCCACCGAGGCTCGAAAATTTTGAAATCCCTATGCTTTCGATGATGTTGACAAATCTGTGAAAAAGTTACTTGAGGTCAGTCAGAAGTTTCTCAATATCCGGAATAATCGGAACATAGACCACATACCCCGAGTACGAGAACTACCTCAGCCTGGAGAAACCTTTAAGTCGTGAGGTTGAGAGCTGGCGTAGGGAGACCTCACCTTCCCCCCCCCCTCTACAACACTGAGTTCCACTACTGAGGTTGAAGGAGGAATTGACTCTGGAAGGGTTTAAGCGATGAACTTTGCAACAGAAACACTTGAAGTTCGCGGCTCATTTGTTTTCTCTGTTTTTTGATTCTTCTCCTAATACGAAAGCTTTGACGAAGAAAAATGAAAGCTGAACTTGAGAGAAGAAACGGATCAGGCCTTTTTTTTTTTGATTTGCCAATAGAAAGAGCCGGGGGCGTGAAATAAAATCTAATAAACGTGAAATTTCGCTCGTACGGCTTGAAGCTTGAACTGTCAATGATTTTTTTGTTTGTTTGTTATCTACTTGGGGGAAAGTTAGCTGAACGGAAAAAGAAAAGAAAAAATGCAAAGGAAAAACAATATCCCAACCCTTCCCTTGAACTTTTTTTACTCTGTGACGCCGTTCTGTTTTTCGGCGAGGGTGAAAAAAAGAAAGATACGGGACTGGAAGAAAGGTTGTAAATGAGTTTTAGATTGTCGTTCGCGGTGACGATGGGGTGATGATGGTAAGAGAACAAGCTTACTTCCCACATCGTGACTTTCGACGAACGCGACGTGAGAGAATCCGAAATGCCAAGTACGCTTTTTGTATTCTGAAGAAACCATAACGAAGATTAGATTTCAGGTAGGTATATTCAGAGGGACAAAGACTGATACAGGTAAATAACGCAGAAGTGTGGACTGCAACGTGATCGCCCTAGAAAAAAAAACGATTAAGACCGGTAGATATAACAAGAGATAGAAAACACGAAGTATAACCAAGTACACGGACATGTATGTAATGTTATCTTCCCAGTTAAGAACCCTCTGGATATCAAACAACAAATACACGAGGAAACAACCCACGGAAGGAATAAGAATAAAAAACATGAAGTTGGGTGGTTGACCATGAAACGCAGGGGGGGGGGGAAGATCGGAAGTCGAATAAATACGTGACGTGAGGATGAGATGCAAGATGTAGGTGGCAAAAGGAGATTAGAGCATCAATGCAGCGAAACTGGCGACGGTGACGGCTGCAAAGGTAGCTTGGAAGGGAATGTTGGAAAGGGAGACTGCAACGGCACCGTTGTTGTTTCCGTTGGAAGTACCGTTAGTGCTCGAACTCGAAGTGGTGTTGTTGCTGCTGCCACCGTTGCGATTGGCACTGCTGTTGCCGCTTCCACTACTTCCACTGCTGCCAGTGTTGCCCGTCGAACCGCTACCACCGGACGAACCAGACGAACCAGAGCCCGAACCACTACCACTACCGGACCCGGACCCAGAGGACGCACCCGTTGCTTGAGTAGGAGGAGCAGAGCCAGAGGAAGTAGAGCCGGCATTTGTGGAGATGTCTGTCTGGCTGGCAGAGCCGCTAATGGTAGAGTTCGTTGCACCTCCGCTGCCTGCACCTTGGAAGGAAGGAGGAGGCTTGGCAGAACTCTGATCAACGAGTTTTCCGACACCCCAGCCGACCTTCTTGCCGTTGGGTTGAGTATCCTCAGGTGGTGGTACAGTGTTGCCGTCCTTGTCTGCGATTGTGAAACGTGTTGCCCATTGGAAACCGGATGCTCCAGGGGCAGAGTATTGGAAGAAGTAGATGGCGGAGTAAGGGTCAACCTGTTCGATTGGGAAATAGTTAATTCATGTGGTAACCAGAGATTAGCCGGACGAACCTCAGGACAGTCAAACTCGAGCTTTCCGTCCTTGTTTCCATCCAAGTTTTCCGCAAGAGCTAGACAGCGGATGAGTAAATAACAAGTGAGTTATCGGAAAAATCAATATGAATAAACGCACTGGTTAGATGAACCATCTGCAAATCGTTTCCAGTCATGAGCTCAATGGCCATGTTACTCCATTTTCCATCCTTATCCCCAGTCCACACCGTACGACACGTTTGACCTTGCTTGAAAACTGTATTTGGTCCTGGCTCCGTTGGTGTTACGTCTCCTTTAACGAGAGCGGAGAAAGCGAGAGTTGAGAGGAAGAGCGAAAGGGAAATCATCGTTTTTAAGGTCTTCAGTGGGCGGGTCAAACATCAGATCAGAAACGATTCGGAAAAGAAACTCGTACCTCCAAGAAATTCTTCTAAGGTTGTAACGAACGAGGGTTGTAGAGATGTGAAAATACGAATGGTTTCTTTAGAAATCTGGCGAAAAAAAGGAGCGGACGGGAAAAAGAGAGTGGGCAGGCTGTTCCCTTTGATGGTGGGGTTGGGGAAAGGGAAAAAAGGCGAAAAAATTGATATGTCATATGGCGTGACAGGCTGTGACCATCAGGAACCATCGCGACTTTGACCCTGCAGTTGGCAGGCTAATCAATTACCGCCCGAAACTTTGACGCCCAGAATCAATTAGTGGCGGAAAGACTGATAGCCATCGTATTCACCCTCCTCGAGAACAAGCTGTTGCTCTAGATACTGTTAAGTCAAGTGGCAGTAGTGGCTACAAACCTGAGTGGTCCCTAAGTCAAAAGTTCAAGAAATTGCAGTGACGGCCTGAGCTTGGCGACGGTGGCGGGTTTACCCTGGCCTTACCGACTTATACTGGTTCCATCTTTCTGGTTCCTTCGAATTTTCGAGCGTTACAAATTACGGAGAAAGAAGGGTAACGTAGCGATGATCGACATGGACATCACTCCCCGCTTCCGGGGAAAGACGTTTGGAGAACTTAGAACTGATGAAAATCGTATGGTGTCCCGCGTGTTGAGCTCTACGATTCTATCAAGCTCCGGCGCTCAATGCACAGTTTTAACCGGAGCGGCAACTTTAAAAGAATTCGGGTCGGGCGGTGACATTGAAACGTTGTACCGAGGTCTACCCGGGTCAATCGAGTGACCGAATTGACGGACAACCCCATACACCTATACACCCAATGCCCGACCACTGGTTACTTGGATTTGAAAGTGGTGGCTCCCGGAGCACAATCTTACCTCTTAGGATGAAGCGGGTCGTGCGTGATTCCGACCTGTTTCATTTCGGGCAGGAACCTTACTGACTAGATAGTAAACGCACGAGGGCGAGCGCTGTACTGCTGTGGATAGCTTCCAAGTAGTTACTACTTAATATCCGGGTAACCTGAAGGTTAGAAGTGGCGCGGGGAGTGCAGTAAAACTCAAATAGTTCACCTGTGTATGAATGAATGAAACCCGACTCGAGCACTCCTAGCCCGCAGTCCGAAAAAGGGAAAGGTCGGTTGCACAGTCGTCAAGCTGATGCTAAAGCTCAACAAATAATGAGGGAATAGTGACATGGCGTACTTACATTAAAAGAAATCGAGCATTTGCTTTTTAGCTGGCAAATCCGTAGGTGAATAGAATATACATATTCAATCCGAAGGAATGGCTCGTCAAGACGACGGTTGAGGGATTCATTGCGAGTCATCAAGTTTCAAAGCTTCAAGTCGTGTTGCTGAGTCATCTGGTTTTCTATATCGTTCAGTATGCTCATCACGATTGGGAGACGCCGACGGCTCATTGAGGAATTTAAAAACGGAAAAGAACTCTACTCGAGCGTGCTTCTCGTGAGAATCTATGACCCTCTCCGTTCGTTCTCGAAAAGTCATTTATTAAAAAAAAATCCACGAATGGCGTACAGAATAATCGAGCCAACGAGCATCTGTCAATCAAATGTCCTTGAATCAATGGAAAGACGTACCTTATGTATAACTCGATTCAGTGCAGTAAGTTCCGAATGACTCAGTCAAAAGCCTGGGGTAGCTCGTGCGAAACCGAATAGCAGCGAACTCTTGATCCGGTGCTGCCTGTTCGGATACCAATCTCTTGCTTAGCAACATTGGCGGGTGTAGCTCGTTCGGAAGGGGTGCGTGTGAAGACATTGGTGACGGACACACCGAGCCATGTGTATCACGACCCGGGTAGTGTGGTATGAATAAGATTTTTTTATTAGCAGTACTCAGATATTTTGTCCTGTCGTCAAGGTAAGGGAGTGTCGATAAAAGAGAATGTGTGGGATAGGAAAAACACGAGTATCCGTAGATGTAAGTTTTAAGTGAGTCCAAGAAAGCAATAGACAAAAAGTCCCCTGATAGATGAGAGCAGAAAAACACAAAAAAAAAAACAACGATATTACGCATTGACGAACTGCCATTGTTGGTTTGGACCTCCCGTACATTGCCAAATTTGAGTCTGAAGGGTCATTATTAATGAGTAAAAATTCGAGTCACAAAAAGTGAAACTAAAAACGTACTGGGTTCCCGTTAGCGAACGATCCATCAGTGTTATCCAAACAGAACGGTTGACCGATCCATGAGATAGCACCACCGTTAACGTTCCACATTTGATTCGTGTTGCCACCAGCGCAAGTCCAGATTTGCATCTTGTTGCCGTTCGAAGCGTTTCCGTTCGTGACGTCGAGACACTTGTTGCCGAAGATTTGGAGGTTGGAGCCGTTGACCGTCCAGGATTGAGAGGCGTCGCCGGAGCAAGATTCGAGTTGTACGACGGCACCGTCGGAGTTGCTAGCAGCGGATAAGCATACTCCGGTATTCCCGTTGGGGTGGATGACTTGACCGCCAGTCGGAGGGGGGTTGGTTCCTGAAGGAAGAAGTGTGTTAGATGAGGAAGACGTAGATTAGGAGTCGACGAACCTCCTCCACCTCCTCCACCATTGAGAGGTGGCGTTCCAGACTTGCAGGGGATATTGCCGCCACAGGCCTCTCCTGGGTTGGGGGTGCCGTTGCATGTCCATGACGACTGTTGAAATCGGTTAAGTATAGGAAGCGAAAGGTAGTTGAAAGACGCATACATCTCTCTGCTGAGGTTGGCCAATTGCTTGGTACGGTTGAGTACCGACACATTCGGCAAATGTAACCAACTAGAAAGGATTGAGAGTGAGAACCAGAAAGTAAGGATCGGAATGTGAAGAACAAACCTGATAACCCGCGTTTTGGAAAAGGTTGATGGCATATGGAACTAGAGTGCTTGCGGTGGTATCTAGAGCGACACGATGAGCCCAGAGCGGATCACAAAGTGAAGAACAACTCACCGACAGTCTCATGCTCCAAGACAAGGGCGTTAGACGGGTGATCGTTCACTATCTGATTGTAGACTCCTTTGGAGAAATCGACGCTAGCACCATCTGCATCTTGCGTGTCTTGATCCCATAACGCAACATTTTGATTTCTCGAAAACGAGATACTCTGAACGTTGCCATTAGTACTGCCGAAGGGTGGTCTCATGAAGCCCGGCAGAACGCCAAGAATCTTCGCAAGGGCCTCCTCCACGCGGTACATGCCATCCACGATCTGGTCATTAGATAGCGTAGTCAGATCGGCATGTGACCATGTATGACTTCCTATCTGATGGCCAGCGTTGTAGGCGTACTGCATGTCGGAGACGCGGTCTTGATTGTAGATGCAATCATAGTTGTTGCCGTTCCAGAAGAATGTTGCTTTGGCGCCGGCGTTGGTGAAAGCGTCGGAGATACCACGCAGGTGAATCCATGGGCCTAAACTCTGTCAGCCGAGAAGCGTCAGGATGAACAAGGGGTCTTACCGTCATCCTGGAAGGGATATTTCAGTAAAGGTAGATTACAGAGATGATAATTTACGTACAAATGTAAGAGCAATCTGATTATTGTTCTGACAGTCGCTGTAGACGTTAAAAGCTCGTTTGGAATGGCTCTGTAGACGGGTTAGGGGATGAAGGGAGTGAGGGAGCGTGTGTATACTCACATGAGTGGGCGACGCGACCACTGCCGAGACTACGAACAGGGCACCAAGAAGGGAGCGGAAAGTCATTAGCAACACAGGGAGGGGGAATAGACGGCCTGGGGGGAGGGCACTGAGGTTATTTTCAAACGAACCGAAATGGTTTTTATACGATAAAAATCTCGTTTCCTTACGAGTTCGGCACGACAGAACATGCTAAGGGGCAGATCAACCCGTCGCGTCAAATTAGAAATTACCACTCAAACACCGGGATCTAATTTAGGAAAATAAGGGTCCCTGAGCGGTGTGGTATCACCGTCAAATGAAAAAATTTTCTGGAATGGGGGTTTCGGACGCCCTATACCTTGCTCAAAAAGACTTGGGCAGCTTTTTTGAACCAAAAATTTTCCAATCTTACGACTTTGTAATTTATCAAAGATGAATCTATCATCATTCAAAACGCGCTTACGATAAATCTGTGAGCTAAAAAAAGGTGACGGAGCACACGTACTTCATTATTTTTAGGCCGAAGGCGACGCAAATAACCTCTCGTCGGTGTCACAAGTCCCAGAAATTCAAAACGGCGCGTTATGGCCTTGTCCGGCAAGAGAAGAGCGCTCCGCTCGGAGCTGACTGTATCTGGATTTGCGGAAAGCGGGAAAACGAACCCTTCAGTCAGCGGCTTTTTCCAAGCCCCGGATCAGATCCTATACCTTTCGCCAACGGCATGACTGACATGAGGCTTTCCCTGCCTATACCAAGCGAGCTCAGAGGCAATAATATTGGGTGCCTAACGGAGGGCCGCATGGAGCTTTGTCTTCGTCTTCTTCAAAGCACACCGGCATTGAGTGTTCGTTATGTCCGTGATTCAGGTCCTTTCGCTTGTAGCATATGTACTACTGGCGAACAGTATGATAAGTTGGTTAAAAAAAACATAGAAGAAACGAGGTGAACAAAGGAAGGTCACCCTGCGGTTGAGATGATCCCAGCCGGGGATGCCGGGCATCTTCCACAGAGATTCAACAAGTTGGGAAAACCTGCTTGAGATAGTACAGGACCTGTTCGACTATCTGTTGATGTATCCTTACTTGGTCCAAGACCCATCCAGCCAAATTGTTCGAGTTGAGGCGAGGTGATACACCCTTCACTACGAACAGATGGGAATCAAGAATTAGAACAAATCGAGATACCTCGTGAGAGGGGAAATGATATAAGACTATACACAGGAGTGACCCGCATGTCAGTGAATTACACGTCACTCACCTTGTTCTTTTACTCCCGTGGTCGAAGTGTAGGGTCGTAGGGGATCGAACGCTTTGACATCACTTCCCACCACAAGGCGCTCAGGGATCTGTCGAAGAAACTCCGCGATGTGTGAGTGTGAAAGGCATTCCTGGCTGTTTCGACGAGCCACCCTATTGGACCCCTAACTCTGTCAACCTGCGGACCCTTCTATTGCTACCGTCGAGCCTCGACGGTATTCTAACTGGGAAGGGAATGAATAAATAGCCATAGGGATTCTGACAGTGAGAAAATCGAGGAAAAAATCTAGTTGCTGTAGAACGCCGACGCCTAGATATCAGCTTCTCCCGCTCAATGTCAACAGGCAATTAGGAGCCCTGGGAATACTATGAATAAGCCGAGCGTCGAGAACAGTCTTTCCAACAACGAACTCTGTTCTTTCGTCGAATTGGTGTGATGAGTAAGTGACGCGTTTTTCACCTAGTTTTATAGTTGCTTCTGCAGAACTCTAGGAGAAAGGTTAAGGGGAAAAAAACATCTGATGTAAGGTCAATAAGTTCCTGAGCTTGAGTACTATTAATTGAGCCTCGAAACTGCTCGAGAGGGTTGCAAAAAAGGAAGATTTATATTTGCATTTCCACGGAAGGAGTACGTTAGAGGTACCACACCAGGGCGGGGAGACCCTGACTGCAATGCATGATTTCGACCGAAGCTGAGCCACGGGACAAGTGTACCTAACTAAGCATGCATACGAGAGATTGATATTTAACGAAACTTGAAGATGAGAATCGTGAATGACGAACGGGAGAAGAGGGAAAGGGAGTGAAAAAGAGTACATTCGGGGAATCCTTGGGGTATGTGAGGAAAGAATGTAGTAAGTCTGCAACTCTAAGGAAGGCTATAAGCGATATTCTCCGGTATCCTACCACGACTCGTGGTTCGCGACCCGCAGAGGTAAGTAATAAACGTCCCTTCTTACCAAGCATTGAATGAAAGAGCACTTACAATCCCAGGTACCTCCAACTCACAACAAAACCTCTGTATTTTATCCGTCCGCGTAACTGCGCTCTTGAACGAATTGTATAATGGGAGCTTACAACACATTCGAGCCGTGAGCCTGAACTTTAACGGGCAACCCGAGAATACCGGTGTCAAATTTATGGGGAGGAAACCAGGTCTGACTCTCGACCATCCAGCACATCCTCAGGGTCTTCCCTTCTTCAGAACTAGATACATTCTCGCGTAACGAAGGCAGGATGCTTTTCAATAGCGTGAGCTTGAGGTAGAAGAATGTGCAATAGAAGCCCGGTGTACGGTCAGCCATGATATGGACGTTTCAGACGGTGGTGCAAAATTGCGGTATGGTAAATAAGAGCGAAGGCAGATGCCTAACAGAGTCGTCAGCACACCAAGTGACAATCCTTCGTCCACCTTTCTCACGTCTTCCAACGGTGGTCATCTGAAGAAGTTTCAAAAATAAGCGCTGAAGCAGAAGCTTGAAGCTGAAGGACGGAAGCATAACCCTCTTATGGTTACACGAAATCAAGCCACCCAAGATGACAGTGTTCCCAAAGATTCCATGAAGCGGGGGAATGGGGAAGGTCGAGATGCGAAGCGATAGATAACAATGATTTTCGTGACGGAATGGCTGGAAGCAGGTATGGCTATAGTTGAAAACTTCGGACGAGACTGTATGTAGCATACTAGAGTCCTTATCCGTCCCGCACTACTGATCTGCTTCTCCCATACAGCGTAGAACCATAGCTTCACTATCCACCGGCATCCCACGAGTTTCAAGCACTATCAAGGGTTAAGTTTTCAACAAGTAAATGCTGTAGACCACAATTTTTGTCCTGCCAATGAGTTTTAAGTAAACTGAGACAGCCCTCGACAAGTTTAGCAAGAAAGACTGAGGTGCACAAGAGGTCGTATGGAACAAGATGAGTATTGAGGCGTCGAAAAGAATCTGTGACTGTAAACGTACCTTTTCATCGTAGATTCACGGTCGCGTAAAGTGCGTATCGAAGGGTAACAGAGAATGTAAACGAGAACAAGATCTTCGAAGATCATAACGATCCGTACTGGGGAG
Organism: Marasmius fiardii PR-910; assembly: GCA_014904975.1. Taxonomy (NCBI): domain Eukaryota; kingdom Fungi; phylum Basidiomycota; class Agaricomycetes; order Agaricales; family Marasmiaceae; genus Marasmius; species Marasmius fiardii. Next base: position 107,534 of record MU127889.1, read on the forward strand.
TGAAAAGGTAGAGGGGGAAAGTAGGTTATAGGGGGGGCTCGAAATTTCCAAATGCGTCCCTTGTTACGGTAGACCCTTTATGATAATATGAATAACCGTTCGTCGGCAGACGTCATGGTGATGAACTGAGGAACAAAAATAGAGTTATCGAGGGGACGTTCTGTAGCCTTTGATCTCTATCAAGAGAGCTAATTTCAAATAACATTCATGAGAGCAAGTAGAAGTCAGTAACACACCTTGTAATCGAGCACGAAACCCTGTTCAAGTCTAGCCTCTTCCCTTCACTCGTCTGCTATTGCTTCGAAACAGGCGACCTTGAACCGGTCCGGTCAATCACGACCACTATGATTTGAAAAGGAACCATGAGAGAACGCAGCTGAGGATTTTTGAACTTAATTCGGCGTTTGAAGATTGAAGGAGCGGTAATCCAGACCGCGGCAGGCCCGCAGATGACGATCAGATTCTAAAGGAGACGGTCGTAACAACGTCTTAGACGAAAGTTCTAGGAAATTTCCCACCTTCGGACCTTCTCTTCAGCTTCGTTCCTTCTGGGAGCTTCACTGCGTTCTCTTCATTTTTCCACATCTGCTAATTCTTGCCATTCACCGCCATCCACGAGGTGAGGCCGGTCCGTAGAGGGAACCGTGCCACAGAATACGTCTTTCGACTGCGCAGGACCAGGAAAAATCCGAACCTTGGAAGAACTCGTTTCGGCGGTTAAGATTAGACGATAGTGGGGACGAAGAGCAAGCGAGTTGTCACCAAGATAGTATAACGGAAACGTTTGGCGTAATGGGAGTCAGATCGGGATGGCTTTGGGTTTCCTTGAGGGTTAAGCCCATGACTCTCAAATCTGTTAAGCATATGAGCTACGGATATCGCGGTAAAAAACAACAGCTTACGGGTTAGGGGGTCAATAATGACTCAAGGTTTTCCCAGTCCACGATACTTCCACCGCCAGATGCGAGTTTATCGTTCTCAGGCTCCGATCGTAGTGTTGGAATGATACGGAAAGCGTTCGAAGGGTAGATGCGCGATGGAAATGTCGGCAGGAGAGAGGCCGTAGCTGAGTCTAGCTAGCATCCATTAACGTCGGTCCTGAAACGCCGTAAAGTTCAAGTTGCGAATCGGATAAACGACTTCGGAGGGGTACAAAGCTCTGATAGAAGCAGGGTAGTGGGCTTCCTTATTGAGCTAATTACGAATTCTTGCAGAAATAGTTAGCAACGGAAGGACAATGAACGCAGGGTAAACACACCCTTCGGGTGGAAAATCGGGCAGTTCCCCAGCTCCCGCATGTATGTAAGTAATCGGAACTCCCAGAAATCCCGAACCGCGCAACGCACACCAACTGAATTCTTTCGCACTCAAGACGAGAGGCAGACGAAGTTCGGAAATAGTGGATTGTTCGGCACGCCACACGAATGATGAGTGAAGTCATAAAGGGTCGTAACAGCGTGCGACGTCAGCTGGACTTGGGCTTCCTTTCCAGAATCTTTTCAGTACTCGGTTCTCGGGTCCATAGTCGCTGTCGTTCATGGGAATAGATCTTCCAAAGGGTCGATAATGAATGCTGTCTGTCGAACATCGGAGTTCCGCTTTTTTTTTCCTTCCACATTCGTTCAATCTCTCACCGACCCGCACTCTTAGCTATCATGCCTCTCAGCACCCAACCCTTGACTTTCCTATGGTCGTAAACATTCTAACCTAACTGACAGTCCTCGAAGCTCTGTGGAGTAAGGAGCGAAAACGGCATGATCCGAATCCAGATTACGGTCGGAGTTCTCGGAAGCAAAGAAGGTGAAGAGAGGTATACGATATATCCCTCGGTGGGAACAGTGACGCGTTTGTGGAATGAAGGAAAAGTTGCTGTCGAAGAAGGGGCTGGAGACAGGGGGCGACCAACTGGGTTCGGGAAGGCAAGAAGGGGCATCTTGGAGATACAATGACGGGGCCAAAGGGGTGAAGGCTGGGAAGTGGATTCAGCATTGTTCGAGCATGCAAGTCATAGGAATGATTATTCGAGAAGAGGAGGCGGTTTTGTTTAACCGGATGAACGTCAATAACGGAAGATGGCGTTGTAAACAGGGTTTCCTATACCCGAAAAATGCCTTGACGCGTCGGGGAGAATGATCCGTGGAAATGTGCTCTCGACAGCGTTTTGCAGAGATATAAAATTAGAGCTTCGAGAGTGATGAAGCGGGGGAATGGGGAAGGTCGAGATGCGAAGCGATAGATAACAATGATCTTCGTGACGGAATGGCTGGAAGCGGGTATGTCTATAGTTGAAAACTGCGGATGAAACTGTATGTAGCATACTAGAGTCCTTATCCGTCCCGCACTACTGATCTGCTTCTCCCATACAGCGTAGAACCATAGCTTCACTATCCACCGGCATCCCACGAGTTTCAAGCACTACCAAGGGTCAGGTTTTCAACGAGTGGCCACCGATCGGAGGGTTATAATAAAATATATCTGCAATGACGATTTGAAGATTCGAGCCTTCACGAGCGGTACAGGAATTTTTGACGGATTGATGGGAAGTGGAGGATGGAACAAGTGCTAAGCCCCAAACAGATGTGCAATCAGATAGAAAACGTATGTTGAAGCTCAGGGAACACCCCAAGGACATGCTGGGAGGATGGTCGATAATCGATGAGGTGAGAAAGCAACGAGCTACCTGTCACACGTCACTTCGGGTAATGCACCGCTTTGTTACATAATCCCCACGATCCGGAAGGTTGACTTGCGGTCCCGCGCTCATCAACCCCAAATCACTGGCCGTCGACTTTCTCCCGCTCAACTACGAACGCTTCGGACAAAGCAAAGGTATTAGCCGTTTTTTTCAAACTTGCAACTTCTCTCCACTCATTTCTGATCTTTCCTCTGTAGATTTGCGCGACAGTTGCTGATATCGAATCAGATCGATAAATTAGATCTGCCAACTATCGCATTCTTCCGTAAGACGTCGATACCTTTTGGCAAAGAATTCTGTAGGTCTAGGCTTAAGCTTGTGTGCAAACTAACGCTATTCGTAGCAACGACTCTGTCGACATTCTGTCCCGCACGTTTCTGTTGAGACTATTCCTAGTCAGATGTGAGTTTTTTGAACTTCTTTTCAACAGTCCTAATAACAACATATCTTGTCGTTTGTTCTGTCCTTATCTCCCTTAATTTCGACTGACTCCTCTTCATACGTTCTGTATCAGGGCAGAGGTCAATTTCACTGGGCCGAATCCGGATTCCGATTTCCCCTCCAGCTCACCCTTGAGATGTTACTACAGGAGTGTTATGAGCCCTGATGTTTAAGACTACCGAAGAGATGGTAATTAGCTCAAACTCTCCTCCCATATCTAGTTACTAACTATCTCTTTCCCGCTTTCTTTCTAGTTCCATCTCCATCCCAGTGGGCGCCACCGAACTGCCAGCATTGGAGGGTTAGCGCAAGTGAACATAAACCCGAACTGGTTGAGTTAACTCTTTCTTGACGAGCGGCGTACGCTCGTATAGGACGTGGATACAGCTAATTCTTCCCTAACATCTTCAACAGTACGTGAGTCAAATTCTGAACTCTATGACCCTCCGAATAGTTCATTCATCTCGCACTTCACCCGTTTTAGTCTGCGGCACCCTTTTATTGACACGCTAAAACCTATCTACAGAGCGTCCGCCTCACCTCGTGCCTCGAATACAACTTTCCTGCAGTTTCCGTCAGATACGTTGAAATCTTGGGAGTCTGGCTTAGACCGTACCTCCAGGGGCTAACCAAAGTAGGTCAGGACAAGTAGTTGTGGGCGTTGTAATGAGGGAGACGGGAGACAAGTGAGTTATTCCTTCTGTAAGTCATTTGATCGTTCGTCGTTGAATATTCCGATAGAAATGAGGCAGCAACCTCATGCTCGCCAATACCCTCCAACATCTTTAACGGCTCTCCACCTAATTCAATTTCTCACCAATGAGCAATTCAAATACAAATCTCTAAGAGTATATTGGCCATGCTGATTGCGCTTATCAGATATGTCGCCGTCAAAGGGAGTCGGAGTAGCGTATACGATTCAGATCAGATGAACGGTGAATGATGGCTTCGATCGTGAGTAATACCGATCTCCCTCTATTTCTCTCCCTCTAAATTTCTCTATGCAACTCCCCACCTAGTCCAACTCTTCATCTATCGATCCACCCAGACTTATTTCAATAGTATCCAGCTTTCCCGGATCGCTTTGCCATTCTCATTTTTCACTCGTTCGGCGAGGATCGCCAAACCTGTGCTGTGTAAACAAGCACAGAAAACACAAGAGACTCACACCAAGGACAGAACAGGAATGGGTCACCCAATACGCGGGTGAATAGCTCGAAGCACTCGAGTTTAGCGCGGGACTTAGTGGAGAGTAGCTGGATGGGCATGCAATGATATCAACTAGTACCAACCATATATTGGATAGTATCTAATGTAATCAGATCTTATGGATACCAAGGAATACTTACTGGACAGTGAATAGAATACACAAAAATCAGTTGTTCAATAATACTAGTTGATACATATTGGATTTTTTGGTGCAAGTGCCTCAATTTACCTGCTATCAGTTGGTGCCACCAAATATTACTATGTATCAAGTATATTCTCATTTAATGATAGCTAGTGATGCATACTGATACTTTTCAGGTAGATCACATAGCATCAATAAATATCAGGAAAGACCAGCACATTTCTCATTGGGCCTCAAGAGGTATCCTGCTAACAACCAATCCACAGAACTGGATCCTCTGTTTTGGATGCCGAGTTGTAGTTTTTGGCCGAAGCTCTGAGATGAAATGAAAGTTCAACATTGGCCAAGGCAAAGATAAGCAAATAACAACCAGGCGTGAACTAAAGTTTATGGGGAAAAAGTAGCCGTATCAAGTTCAAGGCAGCAGCTGTGGTACAAGTAATATTCAAGTACAGGGCCGGGTATGAATAAGTGTGAAAGTGAAGGGGATCTGGCCATGCGTCAAATACACTTCTGGCTTGCTTGCGGTCGCAGCGTGTGCCATTGGTGTCTCTCAGGATTGATTTGGATTTTTTTTTTGCCAGTTAGTCATGCATTCAATGCAGAATGTAACAGTACGGTCCGATAATACTAGGCGCTTGGCAAGCGCTCACGGCAAGCCACACAACCGTGTAATCCGTTTGAGTGTGCTCTTTCCGTTTTCGACATATGTTTCTGTATCGGTAATGCTTACGTGATGAAAGGGGTGGCTTACTCACACCTTCGGACCTCTCGTAACCAGACAGACGTATAGATTGGCTACGCAGTAGCTACGTGGGGTTACAAGTGAGGTGGTGAAGGTTAGGAGTAAGATACCGTGGTAAAGTAAAGGTAGGGAGCTTATATAGCGGTAGATATATCAAATAGTCCGTATATGAAATGAGGGCGGTCCTAGTGGCCCTTACACACTCCCCCACAAGATTGCCGTGTAATCTTCACTCCTCCATACGTTCCGGATTAGTAGAGGTTTCCTGGTTGGTATTGTTATCCATGTCGAAGTCTTGGCCCGAAGAGGCAGCGTCGCGGGGAGTAAGATCATCAGTGGCTGACGCGGACTGAGCTACTTCTCCCGAGGCAGGTGCGGTGACTTCGGTCGCTTGCGCGGACACTGTCGAGGGACCTGTATTAGTATGTTCGCCGGTAGGAGGGTCAAAAGCGTTCCCAGAGTCGGATAGGCTAAGCGGTTGGACTGATATAGGCACAGACTTGGGTGGATAGCGAGAGTAATGCTTGACGGAGATCCTAAAGTCCGGAGATGGTAACGTGTTGGTTGTTCTCCAATGGTCCCACACAAAGTGGCGGCGACGATACTCCAATATTTCGGAGGGTTTGATATGAGATGGAATGGAGTAGGTGCGGTCGTCCTTGGGGCGATAAATAGGAAAGAATAAGGATCGAATGCGCGCGTACTTGTAGATTTCCGCGAATTCACGTCGACGTGAGGCCTCCACAGTTGTAAGACCTTGAATATCGAGGCAGAATTGCATGCCCCAATGGAACATATTGGCTACCTTTGTGGATGAGACGCCACAATTAGCAAGATGTCGGGCAATACCCAGTACGTCCTTGGATAGATTCACAGGACAGGCACTAAGTTTCTCGGTAGGCACAACAGAAATCCGTAGGGTTTTGAGTAACTCGGAGTAAAGGCTGGGGCGAGTTACAAGCCTGACAAATTCACGACGAAACTCGTGAACACCATTCCGTTTTGGAGGTGTTAGACTGGCAACGACCCTATATGCCATGATAGAGTCGAGAAGGACGAAACCAGAGTCCGTGACGAGGATACCCAGATGTCCAGGGTTGTTGTAGTGGACAAATACGAAGAGAGCGTAGTCTTCGTCACTGGATCCTACGTTAGGTGCACGAAGTGCAGGGATGCGGCATGGGTCCAAGTCCCATGTCTCAGCTGTGTCAAATTCTCGAACAGCATCCTCAGGCAATAGAAACCGAGTATGTTCTACCCATTCAGGGAACGGGTTGGCTTTAGCGGTAGAGGAGATGATAGATGGGATGGGGACAGAGGCGTGAATCTCTCGACCTATCCCATTAAGGACTAATGCAAGTCCAATGGCATCTCGAAGTCGAAGCAGGGTACGGAAATTCCCTGGGGTATGAGCTCGAGCTACTAAAGTGGCCAGAGCATTTGAATCCTCAGGTAGGCTTTGACTACCCAGAGGGGTACCGCTAAATGGAAGAATGGATGGTAGGGTGCGATAACGGAGATGGTCCCGAATGTAATGAGGTATCTCCAGAGTCCCAGCCTCTTTCCAAATGGCAACAGAGCCGGCAAGATCGAATCCAGGTCTAAAGTGGATGTGCTGGTAAAGAATGGTGGCAATGTCACGACTGGGATATGGTTCCGATCCCAGGTCATTATATGAAGGTGGTGATGGGATCACTTCGGGCTCATCACGATCAGGGATTGGCGGAGGTGGACGACGATCTGGAGATTCAAGCGAGTTGGGTTTTCGCTTATTGGTAGATTGATTGGTGTTGGGCTTTCCATCCCGATGAGTATGCATAACAGCGATCTGCTGTTTGAGAGAAGTGTTCTCAGCAGCTAAGGACGTGTTCTGAGCGGTGAGGGCAGCATTTTCCTTCTCCAAGGATTCACGGCGGGCTCGTTCTGGTGCGCTGAGATGTTGGACCAGCCGTGTATGAGCTTGTATGAATGATGGATCCTCTTCTGAGTCGGCGATGGCTGCATGCTCGAGCACATGGAAGCATGGCGTTGCATCCGTGTGCTTGTGCGATAGAATGGCTAGCTTTAAGTTGGCGAGCCATGTACCGGATGATGAAGGTGGAACGGGCGGAAACATCGCTCCCGAGAACATCGCTTGTGGGTTCTGAAAATTAATCCCTTGGTTCTCCCCCCCTTCAGAACGCACACAGTTAGTTGAGGGCATCATAAAAGAGGTAGAAGGCACACCAAAGGCCATGATCGGGAAAGGTCCATGAGTATGGACATTATTCCCATCGTTTCGCATACTACCTTCCAACTGGAGGTCAGATGATGCATTGAAGGCCATGGTGCGGAAGGAGGTAAAGTGGGCTGAAAATGGACGCTATTGTGTCCATGGTGTCCCAATTATATGGTCCTGCGTCGGTAATTTCAACCAGATGGCGGAACCAAAAAGTTCTAGCCCCACTAATTGGATTTGCAACGTCGTTTGGGTAGGTCCTGCCAGCGAGACACCCCAACAACTGCAAAATAGTCGTCCAGAGCCTTGAGCTTTCGAACATTCGAATAGGGCTCTGTAGTGACATCCCCTAAGGTCCAATGTACCTCAAAGTAGACCTTATTCCCTTTCCAAGCGTGAGAAGTAATTTCATCAACAAATTCTTCCGCTTCCTGAGGAGCTCCAAAATCATATGGCTCTGGTTTGGATCGATCTGGGAATAACAGCTCGTCACTAGGGACAAAAGGGCGCAGCAGGCTCACATGAAACGTCTCGTGAATGTTTCGAGTGGCCAGTTCATTTGGTAGATCTAGGCGGTAGGTGGAGGTATTTGGGAACGACTCCAATACCGTGTAAGGACCTATGAACTTCGGAAGGAGTTTTGACGCTCGTCCCTTGGGTAGCTTGAGGTTCTTGGTGGACAGGTATACCTTAGACCCAGGTTCAATGGACAGTTCATTGCGTCTCTTCTTATTGGCATGATAGGTCTGAAAAACCCGGGCAGCAATAATAGCATCATGAGCATCGAACAGATTCTGCATTGCCTGGATGCCATATGCTCTAATTCCAGCGGGGGCATTCTCTTGGGTCCGTACATCAAAAAGCATAGATGGCACATAGCCATAATTGAGCTCAAAGGGTGCAAAGCCCGTAGAACTACCCACACTGGAGTTGATAGCAAATTCAACCAGTGGCAGCTTTCCTAACCAGTCATGTTGGTCAGCCCGAATTGAGGTGCGGAATATCTGAGCCACCGAGCGATTAGCACGCTCAGTAGCACCATCGGTTTGGGGATGAAACGATGTCGACATGAGGAGCTTGGCTCCCAACATGCGGTGAAGCTCTTGCCACCATAAGGAGGTGAATTTGGAGTCTCGGTCAGACACAATTGACTGAGGTAGACCATGCAGACGAACTATCTCCTGGAGATACTTCAGAGACAAGTCAGTGGCTGTGGCTGTGTTGGTGGTATGACATGGTATCAAATGAACCATATTCGTCAATCGGCAGATAACTACCCACAGGTAGTTGTATCCCTTCACTTCAGGGAAGGGCCCGATAAAATCCATCCCGATGGATTCCCATGGGCGAGTAGGGATTGGTAAAGGGTGAAGCTTTCCGGCAGGATGCAGATTGGATGTTTTAGAACGTATGCATAGCTCACAGGAGTCGCAGAACTTCTGTGTCATGCCATAAATCCCAGGCCACCAATACCACCGGCGGATATAATCGGCGGTACGTTGGGGACCGAAATGTCCAACTATCTGGTGAGCAGTATCCAATATCAACGTTCTCAGCGAACGTGAGTCACGTTTGGATGCTGGCACACACACCACGGGTTCATTGGCCAAGTTGGTGGTCCATACCAACTCATCTTTAATGAAGAACCGAGGGTAGTCACCAACTTTATCAATGACCTTGCTCATTAAAGGATCAGTGGTGTATCCACTAATGAATTCAGACATAACAGCGTTGTCTGGGGCAATCTTAGCTCGCAAATCTGGACCTTTAGCCCGTGATTGGATAACTGCAGGGTTATCAAATGGGGTAGGTGTACTTTCTGGAAGATTGGGTTCTCTTGCTTCCTCCAGCTCTTGAGCCTCAAGGTCCCGCGGTTCAACAACATCCTTAGCTTCTCTACGAGCATGGAGCTGTGCTACGAGATCAGCAACTTCCTTGGCACGACCGATGGGAAGATCTTCTCCAAGTTTGTCAATCCTAATGTCAGCGTTGACATAGTGACTTGGACTATGATATTCCCCTGGTGTGTCAGATTCATAATATCGGGATAGGGCATCAGCGACACGATTGGTGATGCCCTTTACATAGGTGATATCGAAGTCAAAGCGGGACAGATATTCCATCCACCGCATTTGGTGACTAGAAAGCCTCTTCTGAGTTTTGAAGAACTCTAAGGACTGGTGGTCAGTTACCACATGAATGTGGTACCCTATCAGCTTATCCTCCCATTTGAGGAGTGCTTCCAAGATCGCAAGAGTCTCAGTCTCGAAGACACGATAGTTTCGCTGAGCATCACTAAATTTCTTGGACATAAATCCGGCAGGGCGGCATGTTTGCCAGGTGAGTCCCTGCCCGTACATAGCACCAATACCCGATACTGATGCGTCGCAGACTACCCAAATGGGTTCTGAGAGTCGCGGGTCAATGGGCTTGAGTATTGGAACTTTACAAGCTAGGTCCTTGATATGCTGGAAGCAGGCTTCGTGAATTGGTCTCCAAAAGAAAGGTTGGTTGTTCCGAGCCATTTCAGAAAGTGGATTGGTGTATGATGAAACGTCCGGAAGGAAATGGGACAGGTAATTCACCAGTCCCAAAAATTTCTGAACATCGTTATAGTTACGTGGAATACGCCAATTACGGATTCGTTCTAACTTATCCGTATCAGCGTGGAGCCCCTGGTTGTCAATTACATGGCCGAGACAGTCCATGGATTCGGCGTACAGCTCGCACTTAGTAGATTTGAGATACAGTTGATGTTCTCGGAGCTTTTCAAAAACAAGTCCTAGATGTTTCTGGTGATCTTCAATGGTATCACTGAACACGAATATATCGTCGAGGTAAACATGCATGAATACACCAATGTATTCACGAAAGATGTGGTTCATTAATCGTTGGAAGGTGGAAGGGGCATTTGTGTCCCCTTGTTGCATGACATTGCTAACAAATGTTCCCAAAATGGTCGAAAAAGCAGTTTTCACCACGTCCTCAGGGACCACTCAGACCTGCTCATAGGCATCTGACAGGTCAATTTTGGACCTATACTTCGCACCAGCAACTTGCGCTCGTATCTGGTCCTGATCGGGCATGGGTGTAACATCCTTAATGGTGTTATTGTTGCGTTCCCGACAGTCTACCGTGGTACGAATAGTTTTTCCATCTTTTTTAGGTACACATAACATTGGAGCAGCTTGAGGAACTGTTTTAGGTTCCCACCATTGTGCCCGAATGTACTTGTCAATTTTCTCGGATAGCTGACTTCTCATAGAATCTGGGCACCGGGGCATATAATACCGGTAGCGTTTGGATGGGTCTATCAAAGGTATAGAGTGATTAACATCCCGTAGAGGTGGTAGTTTCTCTGGTACACCATTCATGATGTCAGCATAGCACCGTTTCCACTCCTCTCATAGATAAGGTATGTCCTTCTTAGAATACCTGGGAGTTTTCGAGTCCGACTTGAAGATGGACTGTTGAGTAACAATAAATTCTGAAACTAGATCATCTACGGGGGTCGCATCCCTGAGATCAGTTGCAATGTCAATCATGTTGAGGAGATCGTCCGTGGACAGCTCGTCATTAGGGCCCAATATCACGGGTAAGTAGGGATGTAAATTGTTTTTCTTTAATTTTATGTCATCTTCATCGTTCACAGTGACCATGTTCACTCGAGACTTTGGCGGTTGTACCCGAGTGGAGCTGGGGCTGCCATGCAGTCATTGCTCATTGGTTGGGTCATTTTTCCGCTTTTTTCGAGGTGGAGATGGAGCTTCTATGGTCCCGTATTTGTTGGGTCGTTTTCTGATCTCTACTTGCTCACCATCATCCAGTTGGAATTCCCTTGATACTGTTTTACGGTATCGGCGAGCAATTTCAGCAGATTCCTCCCCCTCATCAAGAGTTGGGATACTCTTTCCATTCACTTTGACTGTGTCATCAGAGAAATGGAGGGAAATGGCATGTCTCCTCATGAAGACTGTGCCAATGACTGCATCGTATCGGTCGATATTGGCAATGTCAAAGTACTCAGGTTCAGATAATGAACTGTCTGGTACTAAGGAGTAACTTGTGCTGCATCCAAAGGATATCCGAGATCGACTCCCTTTGGTTCCTAGCTGCAGCGTAACTGGGTTCTCCAGTTGGAATATAGGTAATTTTGCCACTCGAGCAAAGTCCGGGCTAATGGCATCAGCCATACTTCCACTATCGAAGAGTACAAAGGCCTTGAAGCCATTGATGGTCAAGAAGGCAGTTAGACATCGATTTTCCCTACTAGTACGGGATGGGCGAGTACCAATGTCCTCAATTGGGATATACTTCGGTCTGAGAGTCGCCTGGACTTCACCATCGGGTCCAGTGGTCATAGACCGCATGTACTCCCCAAAGTCCATGTTCAAGACTTCAGATGAGTCTTCAGGGTCACTATTATCAGAGGAATCCCGCATGAATCCAACACGTTCCAAATATTCTTCATCGGCAGCATCACTGGAGTACTGTGAACCTAACAACTCGCTCCCTTCAGTGGCATTGGTGTCTGAAGATTCAGAAGAACTAGAGTTGTTATTGGTCCCACATTGGGTTTCTGAGTGAGACGAGTCCGCTTCCTCTGACACTTCGGCAACCCGGTTGAGACGCACATGGTCCTTGTGGTTGGAGTCATTCGTCTTTTGGAACCGGTTGTTGCCATTGCCGTCATTGTTACGCTGAATATTCCAGGTGTTGCGTTGGAATGGCTTGAACTGACGGTTGTTATCACGCCTCTGTTGGGTCTTTTCATCCCTAGGTGGCGCGTTCACCTTACGTGGATATTCCTCACGAGCATCTCGACGAGGTGAGTGAGCTCGTACAGAATATCGACGGTTGTCAACCTTCTGTAGTCGTTTGGGAGATGGGGAACGTGAATGGGTACGTTGTTTATCCCTGTTCTCCTTCTTCCTGCGGTCCTTGGACCGGGACCGAGATTTGCGACGTTTTGCGCGTCTCAGTTCCTCTCTAGCCCGCTGGTAGTAACGACCAGCCTTGTGACTCTTCTCACAAGTGATAGCAGCGTGTACAATCTCATTCACGCTCGAGGACTCAGCTGTAACGCGGTGAATATTCCGCATGTCAGTCTCCATGTTCTCAGGCAAAAGAAGCATCAATTTCTTCTTAAATGAGTACATGTCTGGGGGGCTGGGCATGCTTTTAGCATAACGAGAAAGTTCGCTGAACATGCCTTTGATGCCCTTCCCGCTGGAATATCGAACATCATCATAACGTTCCACTACGAGGGATAAGGAGGATTCATGGATGAACCGGCGGTATAATCCACTAACCACCTGCATAAAGGTGACTTGTTCATCATTGTCATTGTCGAATGAGCTCTCAATAACATCAACGAACCAATCTCGGGCATCACCGCGCAAGAAAGACACCAGAGTATTCTTCCGGAACATGTCCACAGCGGTGAGTACAAATTTGTTGCGGGACTGACTCCACCTGACTTCTTCTCCACAGAGATTGGCAACGTTAAGCCAGCGAACTAGGTCTCGGGTCCAGGTATCAAATACCAAGAAGTCCTGTTCGCCATAGTAGAAACCAGGTCAAGGGATATTCTGGATTACAGCCTTTTGGGCGTTATTAGGTGCGCTAGATCCAGGCCCATACAGTTGACGTTCAATAAGGCGCTCAAAGGTCCTAAATGCAGCTCGTAACACTTCTTGCTCAGTCTTCGGAGAAGGGTCATAGCTGAAGACCTCCTGCTCATTGAAAGTGGTGTCAACGGAAGAATATCGAGTCTGATTAAAGACTCCTGGCTTCTGTCCAGTTGCATCGGGCACAGTGGGATCTACATGGCCCTTCTTCCGACTTTTATTATACTCGTCTTCAGAGCGGTGAGGCTCATCATCACTGGGATCATTAGAAGGATCTCCAGGAGGATCACTTCCAGGGGGACCACCGCTGGCACCACGGCTGTTATTGGCGCCATTATTAGAACGGCCAGATGGGGGTACTGGTGGTGACCTAGGAGTATCAGAACTCCTACGAGGACCTATGCCTCGATGAAATCCACCACGTCCACGGATGTTGGCATTATATTGCCTGTTTGCTGTATCCGGTAATCTCTGGTGATACGGCAGTACGTATTCTTCAGAGTCACGCTCAGCCACCGTTGGTTGGCGTGGGGCTCGGCGACCATGAGCGGGATCACGATCCGAGAAGGGAGCCGGATAAATCATCCGTAGAGGCGCTACTTCCTCGTCCTCTATTGGGCGGACCAGTTGACGGATTAACGGGTTCCGATCATGGTAAATCATATTCCTGTCATCGACATGCACATGCTGATTTTCAATCCGGGTGGTGCTGTATTGCATCAGATCGGAATCTCTCATGGTCTGTAAAACATAACAGCGGCGGAGTGTCGCATGATACGATCGGACCAATGACTCGTTCCGTGAAAAATTTGAAGGGACCGTACGGATACTGCAGTAACTTCGGACCTCATCATCTGAGAAGGTCCTGGGGATGATCTCGTCGATGTCCGGGTCACTCTCATGGTCAGGGTTACCGCTAATGATCAAAGGCCTGTTAGGCATGGGTGCTTTGCCCTTTTTCTTAGCAGAAATATTCATTTCAGCCATCATATCGTCTGGAGTAGCAGTGGGACTCGTGGATATATTATGGGCATCAAATAGACTACTATAGCTGTCGGAGCGACGATGAGGGTCGTTCTCAACAGTACCTGTAGTACCAGGGATGGGTGACGCAGTAATAACAGGATTAGCGGACGTATCCTGAGAAACAAGTGCAGGGGACTGGGGAGTGCGATTTGCACTAAAAGATGAAGGGGCACTGGTAGGTGTCGATGAAGCGGGAGGCTGGGCAGCTGTTCCAGTGCCAGAATTTCTGGGTGCAGAAGACCCGAATGCTACTGGTTTTCTGGAGCCACTAGTATTAGCGGCCGGCGTCTTGGTCGACATCTTTGATGTCGTGGTAGGAGCCATTGGCGTCGGTGGATCTTCTGGGTATGGGAGCTGGTGGAATTCCGCTGCAAGCCCAATTTGACGGCGGGTGGATATAGGCGTGGTGAGAGACGAGGTGGGGTGTAGCTAATTGGATAGCCAATGCCGAAGGTTAAAAAAATGTGAAAGGGGTGGCTTACTCACACCTTCGGACCTCTCGTAACCAGACAGACGTATAGATTGGCTACGCAGTAGCTACGTGGGGTTACAAGTGAGGTGGTGAAGGTTAGGAGTAAGATACCGTGGTAAAGTAAAGGTAGGGAGCTTATATAGCGGTAGATATATCAAATAGTCCGTATATGAAATGAGGGCGGTCCTAGTGGCCCTTACACGTGAGGTCGAAGCTTCAGTGAGATATGTATTTTACTGGTGCGGTCTGTACAATTTTTGGGAGGGTAGTGTTATGATTACTGTTCCTTGATGCGAACTAAAAACAGCTTATTTCTCGAGAGTCATGTTTTCTTGGCCTGGCTTGTTTTGAAATTACCTACATGTGCCTGTGACTGGGGGCGTCCGGGGGGGTTTGAATGCCACATGCCAGCCAAAAGGCGCCCTGAATGCTATATGAAAGTTTGAGCTCCTGCCTCACCTCTTCCCGAATAAGTTCTCGTGGTCATCATTTCACTGCTGATATTCATATTCTTACTTGCTACGGTTTCAATCAAATGCGAATTAGAATTCACGCTTGACAGTTGCCATCCCAAGGGTCATCATGATTACTGGATCCCGTTCTATTCCAGGGTTCAGGGTTGTCTTGGAATAGTGTTGGACGGGCGCTTAACGGTTTCAATTGTCTTGTCGGTTTCAATCCGATGCAATTTATCTTTGCTCTTTCCCCTCCTTCTCGTTGATTCCTTTGGTGGTGGCCAGTCATTCAGATAGACTGGATAAGGTTACAGCGATTGGATTTGACCACTTCTTTATTCCATCTTTTCCGAGCTTATGACCACTTCATGTCGTCTTTACCATCAATAGGAAAGATTATAGAGCAGTTTGTGGATCCGCAGTACTATGGTGCGTGACTTGCGATGTTTTATAGACTCTTCTTCATTGTACTTTTGAATTCCAGGTGGCGTTATCGCGATATGGTATGCCCTGGTTTAACGAACGAAGATTCGAAAGACTCACCCTCCGGTATAGCATGTTTGGGATATGTATTTCACAAACATGGAACTACATCTGCACAAACAATGATAGATGGCCACTCCAGGCGACGGTGCGCAATTGAACTTTCCCTAATGTTAATGTTTCTGATCTTTTTGTCAGGTGGCATTCCTTTTGTACGTCGGACATTAGTGTTCGTAACCCCAGCTTTCTGAAGCTCCTAAATACAGTCTTTTCGTCTTTGGGTGCACCCTACTGGATGCTTTTGTCCTTCATCATTATCTGGTTTGTCCCCTGAATACCTATATGATCTGTTTCTCACAAACTTCATTTATCTTCATTCAGATCGCGGAATATGGCAACCTCATTGAACTCTCACGAATCACTCCGTGCGGCTCATTTGCTATCCTCTGCCTCAGTCCCTCTCACCCTAATCTATCTTCGTTGTCAGCGAGGTCTCTATATTTGCTCTGTTTACCCTGATTGTTATCGTGACGTGGGCGATACATTATTCAGCCTGAATTTTATCCTTTGCTAAACTTAAAACCTACAGCTCTGATTTTTGTTTCGCTACTCGGGTCTGGAGACGTACGTTTTTTCTTTGCACCTTAAGACGTGTCGACTCTATCGTTGATATTCCACCTCTCCATAGTCAGGCGAATTCATTGGACAGTCGCCGCTGCGATTGTGAGTTCATTTCCGGCTGTTAGTTCTTACGGTCAGTTAAGGTGGGTATCTCAACAGGCATTGATGGCCATCGGCGCATTGAGTGAGTCGGTCCTTTACGTTACCCAGCTATGGCCTCGGAGTAACGCCGTTCTCTTCAATTTCTAGTCCCCGGAATAAGTAGGTGTCGTCATAGATTATAATCGAGATTCGGCTTTGTGATTGTCCTTTGAAAGTACTGGTCAACGCACTGCTCAAGTCTTCATTGATTGGCACTCTCAACGACTTTCATCGTAAGGTATGTCTTCATGATTACGAACTCTTGACATCCTTTTTTCTCACTCTGTAGTTCCAGCTCGAAGTAGGATTTGTAAATATCCTTGCAGCAGTATCCCAATGCATGTCAACGTTCGCATTATGGTACTCTTCCCAGACTCATATCAATGAAATGCCCGGGTCAGTGATTCTTTTTTTAACTCCCCACGAAAGCTGATCGATCCAGCGTTGAACAGTAATCCAAAATCTGTTATACAACGGCTCAGACACGTCGCTATCAATCGAGGGGTGCTGTTGACCGTATGTCAGCTCCTCGTAGCGTTCTTGTACTTCTGGAAACCCGAACGGCTCTATTGGTAAGTTACCTATTTTGCACGCAATGCCTCTCAGCCTATCAATACGTTTCCAGGTCACCGTTTCATCAATTCCTGGCGCCTTTGTATTATATTACCATGCGTGAGTTAAATCATATTACGGCCTGGAGTCACGAGCACTATTCATTGACGTTTGTGGCTCTTCCCTTCCGTTCATTCGCGGGTCGGCTAAACATAATGCAGTCGCCACGTAAGTGATTCTTATTGGTTTGCCTGCCCAAAATGCATTGACCCCATGCTGTTATTCTTAGACTAAACGCAAGGCTACCTGAACGTGCTCAACCTTGGGAAATAACACCTGACACACCCACTTCACCTTCTACTTACTCGCCTAGTGCTTTAGAAAGTGGCACAAGTCGTACTGGTTTCGGGAATGAGATGCGGATGAGGATGGGAATGGCTATCACACCGTTCCAACTCGACCCTCACACGCCTGGCTCTAGTATTAGGGGAAACCCGTCAATTCACACTCAATTTGAAACCCAAAGTGGAACGGATACTCCTGCTGCTGGGACTGGGACTGGAAACACGAGACGAAGCCGCAAATCGTTTCCGAGACAGGCATTTGCTGCTCTCACTCTGGATAGATACAGAAGGAGGTTCTCATCTTCGTCGAAGAAGAGTAAGAAGGCGAAGTCGGGTGCTTCGATGGATGAGAAAATGCCGATGCCCCTTCAGCTGATGGGGAGTGATGGAAATGGGAACAGCAATATCTCGTTAGCTCCGCTGAATACTTCGCACGGTGTGACGGAGGAATCGAGGATTGAGGTTGAAATCCCAGAGGTGGGTATTTGTATTCTGTTCTTTTCCTTCCCACCCTGGCTGCCTGACTGACATATTGGAATGAATAGCCTCCTCGACGAAGACTGCCCCCGATACCCTCGCCGGCGCCAACTCCTATTGGAACTTCATCGTAAACGATAGTTAGATATATACCCTGATGATATCTCGAGATCATCCGCTACTTAGTTTGACCCTGTCACTCGTTATCTTTTTGATATTTATAATCAAGACGGAAACCCGGGGGAGCATTTCACTCAGGCTACACTCTCCAGGAATGAAGATGGCCCTCGAAAACATAATTGAACCTGGTTTTCTTTAGACATTATGTACTTGGGGTCGAATCTTCTGCCGCTTTGCAGTAGGGTTATTGCAAGATTTTGCAGCACATGAAATGGAATGTAGTGTATATACGTAGATTAATTGCTCGGCATTTGGGTGATACATAACTACAGTAGTAAATTATCACAGATGCTGCTTATCTCTCTTCAGGTCTCCTTCATTACATCTTTATGTCAAAGCCTCTGCTCCTTCATAAACTACTTCATTCCTCAATGTTATATCCACATGCATAACGAACAATCAACCTCATGGAAGGGACTCTGCGATGACCCCCTTTCCACAGCCTTGTACGTCTTGTACACTGCGAGAATTGCCATAAGCCTCGGGAACCTCTCCAAGTGTACTCAAAACAGCGGTATTTAGGATGAATCTTGTAATACAGTCAAGAGAAGGTTCTTGGCACATTATCTCCTTCAGATTCAACGGAACCGGAATGATCTCTACGGCTGGGCAAGTTTGCACGAACAATGAAGAGAGTCGGAGCAATACCCTCGAATTGTAAGGCCGGATGAACATGATAGTCGCTGGATGTTTTGATAGCAGCAGAAAGAATAATCCTCACCGCGACTTGAAATACAATGCCCCTACATCAATATCGTGGACGGGTAAAAATGTCGATCTTCATGATAAATATAGCAAGATCGATGGAGATATAAATAGTCGACCTCCATCCCATGCAACGTAGGTCATTTCATAGACTAATGCTGGGGTATGTGCCAGTGCAGTAGTCCGTGAGTTTTGAATATTATAAGACAAAACTTAGAAGACGTCCATCAGGCATAGTGGTCACAGCGGTGTGTAACTTCAAGTCGATGGATGCATCACGACGCCAGAATAGCACGGCGACTCGGACAAGCTATTATGTCAGGGCCTAACAGAGCACTGAGTGAGGATAGACAAAAGATTATGGGAAGTTTGATAGAGCTGGAATACGCTTCATTTGGTAGAACATTCAAAAATTGGTTTATTGGGAATTTTGTAATACAGGTGATAGTATACTAGAGTTGTAGTTGTCCACTGAGGGAAAGAACCAAACGTGAATTTCAATATGTCGGCTTTGATCAGCGGGTATTTAAAGAAGACAAGATTGGCACGGAAGCCTTCTCGATTTTTCCATCACTATCACCGTACCTTTCCTTCGGTTCCATTTACAAGGCGCTACTACTTACACTGCTATGTAGCAATATAGTGTAAGTGGATGAGTAAAATGATGGTAGGGAAGGATGACATTAAGGCGTCCACGCTTGGCGCCAGATGGACGGCAAACTTTTCGGCACTGACGGCTAACGCTGAGAAACTGGTGGAGACGTTGATTGTAGAGGCTCGGCTTTGACACAAGGTCAGCTTACCGTCAGATATAAACTTGGCAGGGAGCACTCCCTGATTATGATGCCCACCGCTTACATTCACTTAATATGTATGTAATCCCGAGCCCGCCACAATTGACTTGTATTCGAGCTCGATCTGGATCGGGTCTGGAAGGTCTTCTGTGTTTTGATCAATTCTTTGGTCTAAAGTTACGACTCTGAGCACCAACCTCGCTTTCGAAAAATCAAGAAATGGTTTGTGTAGAGATCGACGGTGAGTGCGTGCATTGTACACGTAAATGCAAGAACCGATGGCGGAAGCTTTTACAAGTGCGCTCACACGGTCATTGGAAGAAGCGCGGCCCAGTCTTTTTTTTTCTCTTCGCCCATCATCCGTCAAAGGCCTAGACGATCACCGAACGATACATCGACTGCGGCATGTTCATCCTCCAGACCCTTTGAGACCAGTCCATGGAAACCGTTAAATCGGCTTTCGTTTCGCCCGTTAACTCTAGAGTTTACGTCTCGCTGGGCGGGCATCTTCACCGTCTCCCCCCCCTCGTCCATCTTTAACCTCTCGTTTTAATCCTTTTTCGCCTTTCGACGCCGGTCGCCAACTTAAACAATGGATCTCGTCGACTCCCATCGACCCACTAGCATCATATACAATGACCATTTAGCTGATCACCCCGACCTACGTCCCGGGGCTTACCGAGGCGCTGCTCTCCAACGGAACAAAACAGAGCGCTACCGTCTGCAGGGTCTTCAACGTACAATCACAGCGACAGATAGGCAGCAGCAACAACAGCTCATAGAAGAAACTCAGGCTACCTTTCTGTCCAAATGGGACTTGTGGATGATCAACGAGGGAGGAAGACAGTTGTTCTTTGCGATATTTATTATTCTTCATATTCTCGTCGGTGCTTTGGGTGTCGTTCATTATCAAGTGAAGGATAATCTGAACACTGCTCGGAAGACGTTCGGTGCTGGTTTTAGTGCGCTTCTTTTTTTTCTGCTGGGTTCGTTTAACGTTGACCCTGGGATCTTTTAATTTCAGCCATTGCCCGCTCCTCAGCTCTCTTGTGTCATATCGATGTCATCTTCATCCTTCTCCCCGTCTGTCGAAATTTTATCTCTATCATGCGACGAAGTCCTCTTGGTACCGTTATTCCGTTCGACAAGAACATCACTTTCCACAAAGTTACCGGATGGTCGATCGTCATCTGGAGCTTGGTCCATACGCTCGCGCACGTCGTCAATGTTATAAACTTGTCTATTCAATCTGCCGATACAACAGGAGAGAGAGTGAAGAATTTTTTTTTGCTCTGTGTAGAGGCGGGACCTGCTGTTACAGGTTGGATTATGTGGGTCGCGCTGGGTCTTATGGCTTGGTACGCCTTTTTCGTTTTGGCTTCTGACTGCGTTCACTCACTCCCTCGGAAAAAAGGTACGCGAGAGAAACGAAACGCCGTCAGAACTTTGAACGGTTCTGGTACACTTCACCACCTCTTTATCGTGTTTTTCATTAATTGGCAACTGCACGGCATGTACTGCATGATCAAACCCGATCGACCGCCTTATTGTTCATCGAATACTATTGGCGTGTTTTGGAGGTACTGGTTGGTCGGGGGTGTGATTTGGATTGCTGAGCGGGTGTTGAGGGAGGTGAGGGCGAGGCATAGGACTTACATTCACAAGGTCATTCAACATCCTTCCAAGGTGAGATCGTGTCTTCCGTTTCCCCCCTTGTTTTGTGTGATGGATGTTGATGTTGCGTCCTTTTGTTGGTAGGTCGTTGAGCTTCAGATCAAGAAGGATAAGACGAAAGCTCGAGCCGGGCAGTATATCTTTTTGAATTGTCCGGAGATTTCGTATTTTCAGGTGAACAATGCTGTCTTTTGCCACTGTTCTTTCTAACGTGAACTTTCCAAAATCCTCTATATAGTGGCATCCCTTTACACTCACCAGCGTCCCGGAGGAGGATTACATTTCTGTTCATATACGTGTCGTTGGTGACTTTACGACCGCGCTGGCTAAAGCTGTTGGGTGTGATTTTGGTTCAAAGAACAAGGGTGAGTCCGACTTGACGTTACGACGCCCTCGAATGTCCACTTACGAAATCTGTGCTCTGTCTTCCCTAACCCCACCTTATTCAACGAACCTCAAACTAGACGCCGAATCCACAAAAACAACAACAGAGGGTAGCAAAGTCTTGGGCACCGACAGCAACCCACCGATTAACTGTACGCTTCCTCGTGTCATGGTTGACGGTCCTTTCGGTTCTGCTTCGGAAGACTTTTTGAATTATGAAGTCGTCCTTCTCGTCGGCGCCGGAATTGGTGTTACACCCTTTGCTAGGTAAATTTGTTTCTTGTCGTTTTTTTTTTAGTTTCGTCTGCTAACTGATTGTCCCTATCTCCCCTCTTCTTGCGACTGACAACTTTTGTTCTTCCGCTTCCGCCTTTTCCCCCCTTCTACGCTCGGCCCATCGTACCCATATTCCCGAACGCCATCGACCATTACCCTTCCGACACAAAGTATATTGAAATCGATTTGGTACCGACTCAATAATTTTAATCATTCAGGCAAACCCACCCGTCTTTCAAAAGTGTATTTTACATGGGTCATTCGCGAGTTTGGAGCTGCAGAATGGTTTCATTCTTTGCTCCACGCGATTGAGGAACGAGACACGGAAGGACGGATTGAGATTAATATCTATCTGACGGCAAAGATCAAAGACGATGATATGAATAAAATTATAATATTATTGTTCAGGTACGGAGTTTCCGCCCTACTCTAGTGAATGGCTTCCTGACTCTTTGTTATTGCTTTTTCTTCTAGGACGTAGGCGCAGAAAAAGACTCGGTAACTAATCTCCGTGCCCCTACCCACTATGGAAGACCAAACTGGGATAGAGTCTTTACAAGTATATCGAATAAACATCCGGATTCTGACTGTGGTGTGGTAAGCCGGCATGTGTTTTTGTTTTAAATTGTTTTATCTGACCAAAACCTTGTCGTTTTTCCACTTACCATTGTTTCGGATCCGTGGTGTACCTCCGCTCCCTTCCCTTGGCCATCGACCCTGGCGTGTAAGCAGTTTTTCTGCGGTCCGAAAGGGTTGTCGACGACGCTCCATACGATGTCGAACAAGTACTCGAGGCCCCAGGGCACGAGATTCTTCTTTGGCAAAGAGAACTTTTAATACCTCATTCTTCGAGTTTTTCGTTCAGGTTCATTTGTATTGGTTTCGGCGTTGTTACTGTTACAGGTGTTGAATGGTGCATCGAAGTGCTGGAATGAAATGCAAAAAAAAAAAAAAAGAAGGAAAAATCGGTCGTGTTGGTTTATAGCTCGTGCACTGTAATTTACCTTAGTTTGTCGGATGTAGTTGTTGGTTCGGTTCTGTGATATACCTCACTTAAATAACATAACTATTACTGCATAAGGAGTGTCCGGATAGCCCGGTTATGTTGCCTAGGAATCACTCATCGACGACAAAGTGAGGATATAATTCAATTTACCGTAAGAGAAGAACTTCCAAGAGCAAGGGGCAAGGACAAAAGCGCCACGTGAGATACTGAGCATCGCGCAACCGAAAAGGCGTTGGTTTGAAGGCAAACCTTTGTGTTGTTTTTATCTTTCATGGGCATGTCATAGAACAGAATCATATTTCTGCTCTTGTCGCCGGTCGTATACGCTGTTATGGCGACCAAAGAGGGTTCAAATTCGGATTGATGAAAAGTGCCCGCTTTGCCTGTAGACTTTGGAGAGATGGGATCTGGGTTGGAGGTGCATTTGCCGAACAGGCAAGCAGTGGACTTTGGTGCAACGGGAGACCAGGAGATGCTGGAATTGTTGACGACCGAGGAATAGATGATGTTCATGATGTCGGACATGGTACTTTGGTGTAAGGGTGAGAGCAAGGGACGATTACTGAGAGGTCAGATATATGCAGAAAAATTCTAAAACAACTGGTATGTTCCCATCTGCAAATACGTAGTCTGTGCGGGAAGCTGGTTCAGTATTTAGTAACCATCTCTTGTAATGTAGCCGCTATAGACTATTCTGCAAGTCGGAGGTCGACATATCCGGTCAAATCTATTTATATTCCGGCAATCCGTGTTATGTAATATTTCCGTCGAAAGCGGATGAAAGGTCTGTTTCTCTGAAGCCTGGGTCTGATATCAGTGTCAACATTGGAATCCGAGGTGAAAGTGCTTTAGGGTACAGGATAATTCAAGGGTCAGAACGGGTTGTGTCAACCTGTCGTTTCTGATCAGTCCTGCCACTCAAAAGCTTTTTCGCTTCCATTATTTCTGCTCCCACAGGGTGATTTACGCAAACTCTACCAACTCCGGAGTCTCAACTAGGATTATTATTCAAAAGCTCCGTTTTCCTGTGTGAACTGAATATGTAGCTCATATATTCCCCAGCACCGTTCAAGTGTTCTTCTGACAGGGCAGCCTCGAATTCTCCCGCGCCGAATAACGTGTCGCCTCATCTCCGAGAGACTTGCCTCGACGGTCATTTCTTTTGCTCCCCGTGCACAACATAGATTGCCCTGATTTGTTATTTTATAGTCAGAACTCATGGGACTACATGAGACGGAGACGACTCCTCCGAACCCTACATAATGCCCATGTGCACGCAAAGGTTTGTCTGCATGTATTCGATGGTTTACCTATCTAGCGCAATCGGGAAATGGACCAATGACTTATTCTCGCCTTGAATTCTTGCAAAATAATTATTGAAGGGTCCGATACGCACTTTTTCATCATGGGACAATGAGGATATAACGGTAATCGATGACTTGGCCGTACAGGTTGATGGATGCTGTAGGAGTCTTGAGATAAATAGGGGAAGGTTTGTATGAACCTTTACGATGGCACAGTAGAGAGTCCTGATCTTCAGGATATTGAGAGATTGTGTGAGAATGGTTTGTAGAGGATAGAGAAATTGGAAAATGTTGTAAGGAAGCATAGAGAACCTTACTCATAGGTATGCAATTTTGCCGAGTCTCGCCGTTCTCAAATTGTAACGGGAATATTTACACTTATTTATATTCTCACGATAGCAAAGTATTTAAGGAGTACGTTCTGTACTCCTAACGAGCATCTTCACTCTTACCTTCACCATCGCCTACTCTCTGGACATAGTACTTACCTCGTGGACTAATATAATCCCTGGTCAAGTTTACTTGTGTCTGCGCGAGTAAGGCGTATCGGTGAGCCCCACCTTACAATTTTTTAAACTTTCAGTCTTTAGTCCACAGGACACACCCTTTTCTATTGTCGGCGAGGCTTTCACTTCGTCCAAACCAGCCGATATGATATCGACTGCAACTACCAGATCCCAGCAAGGTGCAGCAACTTCTGATGCCCCCCCATCGAATGCTACCGCTGGTCCTTCTTGAATTCCAGTATACACTGGCTCGGGAAATGTATCGGGACGTCGACCAGATTCCTCCTTGTCGACAACAACTGTCACTCCTGCTGATATCAAATTGCAGGCAGTCGTATCAAATAGTCCCGGGTCTATCTCACAAAGTATGACCCCTGGGACACAGTTAGTTGATCCATCCGAGATCGACGTACCTATATCTACTTATTCAGTAGATAGAAACTCACCTCGTGTATCTAAGGTTGAATCAGAATCAACTAGTAGCCACGGAGATACTACATCCTCTAATACCACACAGTATTTAGAAGACATCTCGCCACGAGGAAACACTGAGGAGCTCATCACTCCCTCTGCAATTGCTTCAATTTCAACTGACCCTTCATTGTTTGGTCAGCTAACCGGAACGTTGTATCTGAAACAGAGATGTCATGGAGAAACCCGACCCGAAAACACTGGTTACCGGGCAACAGTAGATCTCTATTTGAAGAGGAGTACCGAACACCATCGACTACACCTGCCTCTTCAAATTATCCAATTTCAGGACCATTTCTGCGGCGTAGTGGTAATTCCGCAACAGACGTCATGTATTCACCTTCAGGGAATATTTCTCATGGACAAAGCTCTCGTCCATCAAATATGAGTGCACAAACTCAAAGCACTCCACAATCGGGAGTCCGATTTCAGAGTATAAACACTCAGGATCTAATGTCTCAGCCTGCAACCGAGACCATAGATCAGAGTCAAACCACGCATAAAAGTACAAGCGTGGAAACTGAAACTCCACAAGAATTGTCACCACGCTCGCAATCAAACACACCGAATGAAATTTTCAGTGAATTCTATAACCAATTGCGACGAAATTATGTGTTGCAGATAGCGCGTCGAACAGATCTTGATCGCTACAGCACTACAGATATTCCACTACAACAAATTGTTATTGAAAACAATGAATTCTACTCACCTGAGTTTCCATTAATCAGGTTATCTACTTTTGATTTAACCCCCAATGACTGGAGGTCTGTTAGGGACCAGTATGCAGAACCGTTTGGTCCAAATGATCATATCCGCGGACAAGCCCGTGGATTCACTAGATCATCAACTCAGGGAGGCAATGTTAGAATTCAGCCCCCTGGACCATCTGGATCACCAGGAGATGATCCTGACAGTAATGATCCAAGACGATCAAGACCCCATAAAGACAAAGGGAAAGGTCACAACAATTCAGGTCGTGAAAACTCACAACCTTCGGGTAGTGGAGGTGGTGGACCACCAGGAGGCCCTCCTGGTCCTCCTGACGGTAATGGACCACCAGATAGTGGTTCTGACTTTGATATTGACCGAACCAATTCAGATGATGAATCAGAAGATTCAATATCACATCCGAGTCAATTCAAACGATCAGAAACTCCTAGGAGCAGGCTTCAACCTGCCATTTTTGGACAAACTCGATTCTCCTCTTCCCCTGGAGATACATTCAATGAAAAGGAGCGATTTGTCTATAATCCTACTCCTTTAAGTGATGTAGAAATTTTATGAGCAGCCTTCCGCCGCTTTGAAGATTTAATAAATTATCAATTGATCGGGAGGCCTTACCACGATCCTACTGCAGCAAATCTGCGGAAAACCCTGCTACAATCGATTCCTAAACCCGAATTCTATTACGGGGATAGTAATGATTATGTTGCATTTGACGAATGGATCCGTGCATTAGTATGATGGTTAGCCCTTGCGGGTTTATGTGGTCCTGCTTTGAGATTTAGTTCATCAAAGAATACCATCATGTTAACATCTGTTGACATACAACGTACCAACGTAGTTGGAACTCTACTAAAAGGTGACGCTGGCGTGTGGTTTAATGACTACGTCGAAGCCGTACCTGATAATTTCGACCAATTTGATACCATGAAAGGTCGGAAATCCTTTATGGAGGTCATTAGTGGACTATATCAACAGTTCATTCACGATGCATCTCTCACCCATGTGGCTGAGAAAATGGAAGATGTTCGTTACACTGCTTCTGGCGGAATCAAGGGCGTATTCAGTGCTATGATCCGCTTTGCTAAATGTATGCCGAGTCTACCAGACCCTTATACTTTCAAGAAGAAATTGTTCCTGAAAGTACCTGATTCAATGGCGAGTGATATGACCGACATTCACGGTGTCACCGCAGAATCGTCAACCGTTGACGAAATTATGCAGGCAGCTTTGGCCGTGGAGCGTAGATTCACTTCACGCAAGTACTTCCAAAAGTTAAAAGAAGAAAACAAGCGTGCCAAGCGCCGCCGTTCACGATCTCGCTCCAGAGACCGTAAAAGAAACCCTGATAAGGGTAAACAAAAAGGGAAAGAACGCTCCCTGTCTCCTAGACGACTTCAAAAAGTCGATGGTCGTCGCTACCAGGTCAAGCCATATTCTAAACAGGATAACGGACGTCCTGACTGGTATAATAAGAAGTACAGCAAACAAAATGCTGGAAAAACTTCAAATGGAAAGTCTCATTTTACTAATAACCGCCCTTCCGAGAGAAAAACGGATCAACCAAATACATCGGGCCGTTTGTACCGCATGGTTGAGACAAAACAAAAAGACGGTGTGCGTCTCTATCATATGGTAGAAGCAGATGCATCTGAGAATGAGGCACCTTCCTCCAAAGGTGAAGCTTCAGAAAATGAAATGCTTGCGGCAATAAACTCAGGTTCTGAACTTGAGCAGTCAGAAGCTGAGTCTGATCCGTGGGGCGGATCTCAATACTCTAGTGATGCAGATGAACAAGTTGGATTCATGCGTGATGATGAGTCCAGCAATAATGAACGTTTCGCAGCTATGCGAGAGTGTTTCGAAAATGACGACTCTGAAAATGAAATACTTACAGGGTCAGAAATCAATCTTCCCTCAGATGAGGAGGCCTATGATGAGATATACAGATTAAATTTCTGTGAATACCTTTGCACAATGAAGGCTACTGATAATAGTGTTGAAGGAACACTACAACCTACACGGGTCAGAGTACCTGTTATGGGGAAAAGACCAAAACGCACCGTGGAAGAAAACCGGTGCCTATCAGCCTTCATTGAAATTAATGGGCTTAAAGCTTTTGTCTTATTTGATAGTGGAAGCACAGCAGATGCTATAAGTCCCGATTTTGCGCGTGCATCTAAACTCCGAGTCTTTCAACTCGAAAATCCAGTAACTTTACAACTGGGTACAAAAGGAAGCTGTTCAAAAATTAATCACGGTTGTATATCATCGTATAAATTAGGAACGGGATCACGTGCTGTTCACTCAAAGTCATACTTTGACATTGCCAATGTGGATCGATATGATGCAGTTGTGGGGACTGTGTTTATGAGAAAACATGGTATATCCCTCAACTTTGAAGATGATTCAATTAGAGTCAAGGGAACTCCCATACCTTCTCTTTCTGAAGGGGAGGAGATA
>MU127890.1:16231-75921 GCA_014904975.1 Marasmius fiardii PR-910
AGTTGGTCTCTTAGGTCTTCCCTCACAGTGATGCTAATTTTCACTTCCAGGAAAGTGGCAGAGCTCCACCCCGGCGGCGGAAGTAGCTCGTTCATCGCAGATTACTCCGGTAGATTGGGCTTCAGTGCTGCGCAAGTTGTAAGCCTTACCCTGTGTGTTGTTTTTTACACCTGCTCACCCATGACTGGTAGGATTCTGGTAACATCATCCATCCGGGAAGTACACTTGAAATGCAGGTCTGCTCGAATTCCCTGCCATGCTCATTCTAAGACATTACCTACTCTTTCAACAGGTTGGCCAACAGGCTGAGTTTACTGCCACAGGCTGGAAGGACCCCACCGCAGGGCAGCCAGAACTCCTAAAGGCCTGGAATGCCTCGGGGAAGCCCCAAGCTCTTGCCGTCGGTGAGCCTTGAGTTGGTCTGGGGCCTGTGAAGATTATTTTGATCACCGGTCTATACTCCCTAGGCAGTGTGACAGGCCCGACAGGCGACCTAAGGCTGATACCCACATTTTTGTGGAACGTTGGGTGGGTGGATGTATTCCTGATTGGATCCTAATTGGATTTGATATATAATAAACTCAAAAGGAATACCCTGGGTGCTCAGGCTAAGTTCCATCCAACGTTGTTGTTGTATGTGAGCATGGACACTAAACGTGAGTTTTAGCCTCGTCTGTGAAAGCCCGGAAATATCAGATGTTAGAAAACAGAGAATTCCACCATAACAGGTGATGTAAGGTCCAGGGTGATCAAAACGATCGACCTTTCTAAAATACAGGGTGAGAAGACATCTGACCATTCCCACCCACACCATAATAATTGGTTCCCTTACACATAGAATCTACTGAATGGAGATTTATCGAGAAACCTGATGTAAGTCGTACTATTACTTGCTCCGATGGTAGTGTCTCATTCAAAACAGAAGAGCTACGAGATCACCCAGGTCCTGTAATGGCAATGTGAAGCGACGTCTCGCTTGCACCTCAATTCGCTTTGGCCCTTGTTATTCATTCTTCCTGCCTTTCACCTCTCTTCCAACCTTCATCATATAAAAACACCAAAACAATCCAAAACAGTACAAAACTATATTTCTTCCTTCATTGTTCCCGCCTCACCCCAGATGAGCACATGGCCATGGTTTCAAAGGTGAGGTCGCTCTGGTCGGGTGGTGCAGCAATTTCTGGTCTTTTTTGTACAATCATTCAGTTATCGATCGTGTGTTGCTTAGGTTTTGTAAAGTGCTACTTTTTGAACAAATCTTATTGGCATTTGCTTAACTTACATGTTTGATTTTGCCTCAACTGTTGTAGAACTGATGAGAAATGAGTGGATTCAAGTCTGGTTTGCTAGGTAGGACATTGTAGTACTTATAGATCATGTAGATTTCAAATAGTCCGGGAATATAAAGGCATAATGGAATGTCATAGAGGCTGAGGAAACATAAGTAGGCTGTAACTATTAGGTATTGGATAATGGGCGGAAGAGGTAATTCTGAATTTGCAACACTCCCCCTCAAGCTCGAAACATCCCAAGAAGTCCAATAAGATGTTCGTGCTTGCCTCGATCAAGTCCCTTGGTGAGTACATCCGCCGTGTTCTCTTCCGAGGTGCAGTGGTCAACTGAAACCTGGTTAGAGGCGATATTCTCACATA
This sequence comes from Marasmius fiardii PR-910, assembly GCA_014904975.1. Classification (NCBI taxonomy): domain Eukaryota; kingdom Fungi; phylum Basidiomycota; class Agaricomycetes; order Agaricales; family Marasmiaceae; genus Marasmius; species Marasmius fiardii. The sequence continues at coordinate 17,884 of MU127890.1, forward strand.
TGAAATGATGCCGGATATCAATGTGTTTGGAACGCGCGTGAAATCCGGAATTCTGTGCGAAGGAGATAGCGCTGCGGTTGTCGACATATATGGTGGTAGGATTTTCAGGAGTTAAGCTGAGTTCGGAAAAGAGGGTGCGTAGCCAAAGAGCTTCGCGGGTTGCAGCAGCGAGTGCCATGTATTCAGCTTCCATACTCGAGAGGGCGACAGTGGGTTGCTTTTTCGAGTTCCAAGTCACGGCTCCCCCTGAAAGCATAGAAACATACCCTGAAATTGATTTTCTATCATCAGCACTGTTTCCCCAGTCTGCATCACTGAAAATCTTCAAGTCCTCGGTGTCCTCTGATGAATATCGAATGCCGAAGTTGATGGTACCTTTGATATAGCGAAGGATTCGCTTAGCGGCAGTGAGGTGAGTGGGTCCAGGGTTGGAATTAAATTGAGAAAGGGTTTGAACAGCAAAGGAGATATCGGGGCGTGTGGTGATGGCAGCATAGAGGAGAGATCCAATGATGTTCTGATATATGGATTTGATTTCCGGGTGGCTGACATCGTCGGGTGATTTGCTGAGTTTAATGTGGGTGTCAATGGGAGAATAGACAGGGTTGCACTCAGCCATTCCGAATCGTTGGAGGACTCGGGTGAGATACTGAGTTTGCGTGAGAGTGATGGAATCGGAATCCTGGTGAATCTCCATGCCGAGAAGCTGTCGAAGTGCACCAAGTTTATTGATGTTGAATTCAGAGGCGAGTTCTGATTCGGCTTTGTCCATCAACTCGTCACTGGATGCTAGAATGGTCATGTCATCAACATGAACAGCAACAATGATAATGCCGTGTTCTGATCTTCGGATGTATACACATTGATCTGAGAGAAGGCGAGTAAAACCGTACTTTTTGAATCGTGAGTCCATCGTAAGGTTCCATACTCGGCCTGCCTGTTTCAAGCCGTAAAGTGACTTGTGTAATCGGCATACTCGTGTGGTGCCGTCTTCATATTCCTCCGGCTGCATCATATAAATTTCTTCGTCAAGTTTTCCGTTCAGATAAGCACCAACAACATCGACAATGTGAGCTTTGAGTTTGTAGCGGGCGGCAAGGGCAAGAAGGAGTCGGATGGTTTCAATCCGGACTACAGGGGCAAATGTTTCGTCAAAATCAATACCAGGGATCTGTGAGAAACCTCTGGCAACGAGTCGAGCCTTGTAACGAGTGATATTGCCGGCTTCGTCGCGTTTGAGTCGAAAGACCCATTTGTTGGAAATAGCAGTCCGATCCGCCGGGCATGAGGTAAGCGTATAGGTCCCTAACTTTTCAAGCTGTGTGATCTCAGCATCCATCGCTTCCTTCCACTTGGGCCAATCTGGCCGTGATTTGGCTTCGGACACAGAGTTAGGTTCAGTAGATGCTGGCTCTGAGACTGTTGGGAATGCGAGTGCGGCTGTGGAAGGGTTAGAGCTATCAGGTACACAAGTTTTCCATGCATCCGGTTTCTTTGGCAAGCGAGCATCAGGGTTGTTGAGTAATCGGTAGTTGAGTGTTGGCCCTGACTGAGTGCGACGTCCAGAAATGATATTCCCAGAGTCAATTGAGCTACTGATGTCTCTGGGTGCTTTGGGCTTTGGAACAGGAGTGGGAGAGGGAGATGGAAGTGGTGTAAGGGTGGAAGTAGAAAAAGGTGGAGGAGATACTGGTCTGGGTGGTGTTGCAGGTGTGTCTGTGGTCGGTGACTCGAATTGTTGAGTTTGAGGTGTTTTCTGCTCCCCCTCGAGTGCCGACTTGTGATCTAATTCGGTGGAGGGTGTGGTCTCTGACTGTGAGAAAATAATATTTCGTGAAGTTTGAATCTTCCGAGTTTCAGGATTGTAATAGCACCATGCACGAGAGTCTTCAGACAGGCCAGTGAAATGGAATGGGCGTGATTTCGAAGTGATTTTCTGATTCTGGCCGTCCTGCCAAAGAACCCAACAGAGTGATCCGAATTCTCGGAGTGTGCTAACGTCTGGCTTCTTTCCCCAAAAGGCTTCTTCAGGGGTGATATCCTGGTCAAGGCCGCGTGTGGGAGAGCGGTTTTTGAGGTATACAGCATAAGCGACAGCTTCAGGCCAGAGAAAAAGAGGGAGATCATGATCTGTGAGCATGGCATGAGCATGCTCAATAAGAGTGCGGTTGAGACGTTCAGCCACGCCATTCTGCTGAGGTGAGTACGGCGCTGTGTATTCGGCCCGGATTCCCTTTGCTTCTAAAAATTTCTTCACTGCAGCAGAGACATATTCACCACCGTTGTCAAATCTAAAAGCCTTCAGCCGTGTGTTGGCTTGAGTTGTGATGTAGGCTTCGTAATTTCTAATTTTCTGCTCAGCCTCAGATTTCTCCTTCATGAAATAGATAATTGTGCACCGAGTAGCTCCATCAGTGAAGGAAATGAAGTAGCGCTGACGTGAAATTCCGTGTGTGCGAGCAGGACCCCATACATCCATGAAAGTGAGTTCCCCAATCTCTGTGAATTTCCGATCTGCCTGATTTGGGAATGGGAATATAGTCTGTTTGGCACGGTTGCAGCTTTCACACTCAAAAGTGAGTGGACTGTCAGGGTCGACAGTCATTCCGGTCACCATTCCCTTGTCCTTCAGTAGTTTGACTGACTTGGGCATGATGTGTCCGAAAGTTCGGTGCCAATCTTTCCAGGAACGGGAGACAGGGTTAGATGGGAAAGCAAGCGTAGGGTCATCAGAGGAAAGCAAGGAGGGGATGTCAGATTGGGGAGATGATGAGAAGGAATGGGATGATGGGAGACGCGAGTGCCGTGTGACTTTCACAACATAGAGATTCCCAACGCGTTTACCGCGAATTATTTCACGTGGGGAAGGACCAGGAGAGTAAACGGACATGTAATTGTCCTTGAAGCGAAGATCATAACCAGCCCGTGTCATGGGGCCAACAGCAATAAGATTGAAAGGTGCATCTGGGACGTGTAGAGCATCCTGGAGTGTGATATTGTATGCATGATTGCCAACATGAATGCCAACAGTAGCATTGCCTTGACCAAGAGTGGGGCAACTGCCAAAACCTTTGACTGAATGACCAGGGGTGGAGGTGTAAGTGGAAAAATGAGATTTATTTCTGATAATGTGCTTTGTAGTAGCAGAATCTATCAACCAGGAGTCGGGAGGAAGGTTATTGACAGAGTCCTGACTCATGAAGGCATACTCGGGCTCGGACTGAGAGGGGACTACATCCTGGGTGACATGGGCACGATTGCGACTACGTTTCTGATCCTGATAAGTCTGCTGGCGCTCAAGATTGTGTTTCTTCTGCTCCGGAGTGTAGGTTTTTCCAGCGGCAGTGTCGTGACATTCGGAGATAACATGGCCCTTACGGCCACAACCATGGCATATGACATTGGCGGATTTCATTTTGGGTTTCCCCTTTCCGAATTTGGCAGCAGTGAGAGCCACATCATCAGAACTAGGCTTGGCGTCCTTTCGTCGAGATTGCTCAAGTATTCGAGCAATGAGGTTGGTGGAGTCAGTGAGAGAAGTGGTGTCAACGCCCTGAATGAAGGCATTCCAGGAGTCGGGAAGGGAAGTGAGGAGTGTGATAGAAAATTCGTCCTCTGAGAGTTTGGAATCAAGGGCGGCTAATTGCTGTCGGTAGCGAGTCATGGTCCGAATGTGTTCCTCAATATCTTCACCTTCTTGACACTGGGCACGGAATAGCTTTCGACGTGCCAGTATAATACCAATAGCCCCTTTGGGCTGATACATGTCAGCAAGTGTTTTCCAGGCAGCGGCAGAAGTTGCCGAGTCTGAAATATAGACGAGGGGTTGGTCACCAACACGGAGACGGATGGCAGAGAGAGTTTGTCGATCCTTCTTCTTCCATGCAATCACATCAGTGTCGTTGTCGGGTTTGTTGGGCTTCTGGTTCGTGCCGAGGGCGTAATCCTCGACTCCCAGATCCGTGAGAATATCCAACATCTTGATCCGCCAGGTGGAGTAATTCTCGACACCGGAGAGATGTTGGATTCGATATGCGCTAGTGCCAGCGGAGGATTCAGTCGACATGATGAGATGAGAGCAAGTAAGAGCAAGAGGTAAGAATGTGTGAGAGTTTAGTTGGGGCCGGGGCCCATAACCTGTTGTAGAACTGATGAGAAATGAGTGGATTCAAGTCTGGTTTGCTAGGTAGGACATTGTAGTACTTATAGATCATGTAGATTTCAAATAGTCCGGGAATATAAAGGCATAATGGAATGTCATAGAGGCTGAGGAAACATAAGTAGGCTGTAACTATTAGGTATTGGATAATGGGCGGAAGAGGTAATTCTGAATTTGCAACATCAACAAATATTTATCCTGCCAAAAGCAGGGTTACTTCCACTACTTCTATAGCCGATTAAAATTGTTGATCGCAGTGTGTCTTTCTGTCCGACCATATTACTGGAATGATTGTTTTACATAGGAAAGTGCTCAAACCTTCTATTTCCTGGCTCTCTGCCATTCATTAATGCACATTACAACTGCCTCTGTCACATTATGGAATCTTTCCACTTATTCTTTTTTCTTCATGGCATGAACCTGTACTGTACATATTATCACTTTATACCGTTTTATCTATCCCGGACTTGTAGTGTGGTACTGCTACACAGTAGCCATATTCATATCTATATGTTTCTCTAGCATGCTACATATAAAGGCCAGAGTTTTTGCTCGAAAACCCCAGCCTTGATATTTTGTAACCCACCAGTAATTTTTTCTTTACTAATAAATCAATGTCTCTACTAACTATACTGTCCAAATACAACAACTAACCAACCAGTAACCAACCAGTAACCAGCAACTAGCCTATAACAAGCTAACAACAATGTCTTGGAGCTAAGTCTTCAGCACATCACTGTTAGGTATTACAGCCTACAACCCAAACCATGTTTGTTTCTATATGTTTCTCTATCGGTTAGAAGAGTCACCAACTTGAATTATGCAAAAAAAAGCTGCTGTATTTAGCGGCTTGTTGGCAGGAGGACTTGGATGACATTATTGCGAGTTCACAAAGCGACTGTAACAGAGGCCCAACCGCAGATGAACTTAGACTAGCAAGGAGGGGTTTGTATGAACATTGTGTCATAGATGTTGCCATGGAGGGAATCTGATGGGGAGATCGATGACGGGGAAGGGGTTGATGAAGAGTTAGACCCCAGCTTGACTGAGCATCTACACACATTGGACTTGGTAGACTCACAGTTGAATGAAGATATGTAGTCTAGTTAGTGGTAGTTGCACTACTTGTAGCTTTCAATTTGAAACTGCCTTTCTATGGAGTTCCATGGGTGTCAAGGAGTGGGATTATATATCACAAATTATAAGTGATTGGTTATTACCTTCTGGGTGCTAGATTAGCTGCAAGTTCTGTTAGGCCAGTCAGTAATATGACTGAGACAGCTATCAAATGTATGGTCGCTACCAGTGGTTATCTTTCATACTCTGAGAAAGGCAGCAAAAGGGATGAGAAGTGTTTGGTGGGGCAATAAAGAGTTGCAGATGGAGTGATTAACTGGTATTGATGTCAAAGGAGGGATAGGAACATCTGGGTATCTGCAAAACAGACAATGCAATAGTGTATAGCAGGTGCAGATAAAATTGTGTAACAAAGTAGCTATGATGCAGTAAAATGACAGCAGGTTGCATGGAGAATAAGTAGATCAGAAGGATGGGTTAAGAGTTAGGTGAGATAGGTGATAAGAATCAGGAACAGGCAGGATCTGAACTTCCATAGAAGTTGACATTACAGGCAACCCTAAGCCCAGGAAGTACCAAAACCAATAAAGGAATCAAGAGAATGGAGCAGTGGGACCAGATCCAGACCTAATCAGGTTGGATCTGTACAAAGTCTTCAGGATAGAGGCTCCATGGAGACTAATAGAATATTATAAATGGCAAAACTTGATAGTACAAGGCTCAAAGACAGACACCCCAATCTATAGCCAGAGACTATAGCAGTTGACGTCCACATCGACCCTAAACTTAGACCTCTCGACCAGTGTGGAACTGAAATCAGTCATTCAAGAGTGAGATATCTCTATAAACTTATCATTTTTGGGTAGTTGGGAATCTTCAATTTAATTTTGGTTGCAATACTTGCATTTGTGGGATTTGGATGTAGTCATTTCAGTTCTGAACACACTAGAAAGTCCCTGAGTTGAGTTGAGTTTGAAGGGTTTCTGAAAGTTGAACACTCCATGGAGTCTTTGACTTGGGAATTTGGCTAGTGGGAGTTCTAATCTCTCACCACCCTGAACACAAAAACAATAGAGTTTGGAGAGTTTGCTAAAGAACACACATTGAGATTGGATTACACTGGGTGCAAGACAATAACTCAACGTGAATTATTCTAATTATTATACTAACTTTATTTTGGAAAATATACCATATCGCATGTGAGTTATGCTGATGTTATGACAAAACTTATGCTAGTGGTATGATTGGGACATAACATTAGCATAACTTGCATTGAGTTACTCTGTCCTGCAGCCAGTGTTAGTGGGGTTTGGTTTGGGTGTTTTGTGGTATACATTCAGTGATGCTGTTTGTGGTTTCTGTGGATGCTTGATTGCTCAGTAGTGTGCTTAGTTGTGGTTTTTGAGTAGATTTTCCATTCCTTCAGTCGTCAAAAAGTAGAGTGACAGAAATGGATGGTGTCCAGACTGGGCTAAGTCTGAGTCTTTCTGAGTTCATATTATAATCAAACTATAGGTAGACATACCTCTTCAAGTTTATGGATGGCAACAAAATCTACAGCTCAAGCTTTTAAGATCAACTTTCAATCTTGTCCAACTTGATCTAGTTGGTCACACAATCAGTCCAAAACAAATAACTTGAAAATGTTCCCACAAACTGAAAAATGCTGGTAGAGGTCAACATTCATATAGGCATAGCTTGATCTGAGTGTGGACCTTTCTGTTCACAAATGGTGTCAAGATTGACATTACGAACCACTAACTGGAGTCATGTTGTGAAGGACCAAAGAAACCTTGGCAAGGGGTCAGCTCTATGACATAGTGGCACTGTGTTGCAGTTGAAAGAAGTATTATAGGGCCCCTCGACTAATGTTTTACACTGGAATATGAGAAATGAATCTGCTGAGCTCTCAAGCCAATTACTCACGTTCCTAGGCTGCACTGCTGCTGTCCCTGATGTAGTCCTAATAATAGTTGGTTTTAGGTCATTAGGTGTCAGATGTAAACTGGATAAAAATGTAAACTGGGTTCAGGGCATGTACATATGGCCACATAACTGTTTCAGTATCAACAGATATGCTAGTGAAAAGTGTCTGAACAATGCTACTTACCCAGTGGGCTGAATCTGGCAGGTGGGTTGTAGCCCAGAGATGATGGGTTTAAGAAACAAAGACAAGTGTAAGAGTTAATTAGCTAACATTTACATCCATGTCATGCCAAGTGTTGAGCTTCAAGCTTCAGCCCTGAGACAGTCTGATATCAGAACAGAAAAAATGTATTTACATAGGTAAAAGGGAACAATGTGGGCATAAACACCTTAACTTAACCCAGGGGTGAGTGTAACACCTCTGGCCAATCTAGTCACATACTATAGCTTATTTAATTACCTAAGGCTCTTAGATTTCTGTATATAAACCTGACCATAACTTAGTTGGTTTCTATCCTTTCTTTTACTCATACTTGTACCTACATTGGTTATAAACCCTTGTCATAGTTCAGGCTTTGAGTAAGTGAGGATTGGGCTCAAAGAACCCACCCCCATGTTACGGTAAGCCTCAGTCTGGCAGAGATCCAACAGTAAAAATTGATAGAAAGGTGGAATTCATAACAGGGGCTCAAGCTAGACCTATTCAGAAATTGTCCAAGGAGGAGAAGAAATGACTGGAGATAACCAGAGTGAGTAGGAAAAGGTTTGGTTGATTCAAGCCAGGCTGAATACAGAGCTCAAACAGACCTTTCTAGTTATAATTCAAGTGATTATGGCTTCAGGGTAGTTCATAGTGACATGGAGTTGATTTCAGGAGCTCTATTCCCTGTCAATCTATAGATTTTGTTAAACATTTGATTAGCCGGAATTGGCATTTCAGATATGAAAGAATAGAAGTGTGTACTTTAGTTGATATGTATGAACACTTGGTGTCTTGTGGAGCATGTAAAGATGCTGGAACCTCTGAAATGTGTTCAGGAACTGAGGCTAGCTGAGGCAGTAAACATAGACTCACAATATTGATAAGACAAGTAAAAATCTAAGTAAGACTTTTGGGTGAATTCATACCTGCCTGCTCCATTGGGGCAGACTTGAATTCACTAGTTGATATTAGTGGGTGGAGATGGTAGTGGAGAGAATCAACGTTTAGATAGTGGCATTCTCAATAATTGCAATAATACATGCTGGCCAAAGAAAGAGTTTCTAGATAAAAGCCACAAAAATGTTTCGGACGACGCCTCTTTGACATGACATAATTTCCCGGGGCTGGGGAGCCGTAGGGCAACAGTGCCACTCCGCCATCCATCAAACCCCGGTTTCCTGGTTGACACCACCATTCAAAAATAATCGGAACTATTTGAACGTCCTGTCAGGGTTGAACGTGCTTCCAGGTGAATTAGAAGCGATGCCTATAATCGATTGAAGGACATGCAGTGGCAGTTTACCTGGATTAAACAGCTCCTTCGCTTCCATTTCCCCTGTAAAGTGACAACACTATTCTGGAAATTCAAAGACCCCGAGCTCTTCCCAAATTCGCTAACTCCACAGGGCACACAGTTATACCCCAGACTCCCTGCATTGAACTGTACTTTGGAGAATCTGTGAGCGCCCACAGGTGGCGAGCTAGAACCCTGACTTATTCGACACGTGGCTTGTCCCCTTAACACCACCATCACCCTTCTTCCTATCACATCGGTCTCTTCTAATATCAGCACCCTTCTCTTAAATCACAGATATCCAGCCCGGTCTGTCAGGAAACCGGAGTCGCGGGGCGAAACTTTGGGAATGGTCCGCGGCAGTAATGAGTGAGAAAAAAAGCTGTCTCGTTTGACATTCTGAGCATTGCCACGTTTGTTTTCGGTTATCCCAATTGGGACCTTGTATCGTTAACCTAAAATTATCTGCCAGGACAATCATATAAAGACGCGCCATTTCTCACTCTTGTCAGAACAACACAACCCCTACCCAGCCGTTAAACAGCATATTTCCAGTTCTTGGCAATAATGCAGCGTCAACTCACCTTCAGCTTCAACGCTGCCGAGCTCACGAGGTCTGTCAATCTCGTCATGACATTTGAACCACCTGCTAGTCTCAATAATGTCAACCAGCAAGTTGCATGGCTCGTTTGTCTCTTAAGTCTTCCCTCACAGTGATGCTAATTTTCACTTCCAGGAGAGTGGCAGAGCTCCAGCCCGGTGCCGGAAGTAGCTCGTTCGTCGCAGATTACTCCGGTAGATTGGGCTTCAGCGTTGCGCAAGTTGTAAGCCCTACCCTGTGTGTTGTCTCTTACACCTGCTCACCGTGACTGGTAGGATTCTGGTAGCATCATCCATCCGGGAAGTGTACTTGAAATGCAGGTCTGCTCGAATTCTCTGCCATGCTCATTCTAAGACATTACTTACTCCTTCAACAGAAAGGCCAACAGGCCGATTATATCTTCTCAGGGTGGGAGGACCCCACTCAAGGGCAGGCAGAAATCATAGAGGCCTGGAACAAGTCGGGGAGCCCCCAACTCTTTGCCCTCGGTGAGCCTTGTGTTGGTCTGGGGTTGTGGAGATTATTTTAATCGCTAGTTTATGCTCCCTAGGCAGTGTGACAGGCCCAACAGGGGAACTTGAGCTGGTACCCATATATTTGTGGAAAGTTGGGTGGGTGGATATAGTCCTAATTGGATCCCCTAATCGGATTGTACATATAATAACCTCAAAAGAAATACGCTGTCTGCCGACGCCAAATTCCATCCAGTGTTGTTGTTGCATGTGAGCATGGACACTAAACGTGAGTTTCAACCTCGTTTGTGAGAGCCCGGAAAGATCTGATGTTCGAAAACAGACAATGCCGCCATACCGGGTGATATAAGGTCTATGGTGATCAAAAAGATCGACTTTTCTAAAATACAGGGTGATTAGACATCTGACCATTCCCACCCACACCATAATAATTGGTTCCCTTACACATAGAATCTACTGAATGGAGATTTATCGAGAAACCCGATGTAAGTCGTATTACTTGCTCCGATGGTAGTGTCTCATTCAGAACAGGGTAGCTACGAGATCACCCAGATAGCGTAATGACAATGTGAAAGAACGTCACGCGTGCTCCTCAATCATTACGAAATTATTTTTTTTCTTTTATTTTTCCCGCCACACCTGGATCAACACATGGCTATGGTGGGGGTCGCTCTGATCGGGTGTGCAGCAATTTCTGTCTTTTTTGTTCAAACATTCAGTTATCGACCGAGTTGCATTTGCTAAGGTCTTGTCAAGTGCTACTTTTTGAACGAATCATATCACTGCTTAACTTACATGTCTGATTTTCCCTCAACAAAATTTTATTCTGTAAACTTTAAAGAACAGGTGTAAGGGCTTAGGTACAACTATCTAACACGCTCACACGTATATCTACTTCTTCCTCATCCAAAATTCCTCATAGCCTTAATTCACAAGACGCCGGCAAGCGGCACAGCCCGCTACTGTTGAGGATTTGAGCTAGACGCACTCGATAACTTATTTCCCTCTCTACTTCTATGAGACCCAAATAGCGTCATTCATACTTCCAGAGCAATGGGGCAAGAAACTTGAGCTCTGTAAGTCCAGAACTGCTTCAGAAAAGCCACACTTGAGCAGTTTCAGCAGCACATGGGGGTGAACTTGGGTAGGTTTTTAAATTTCTAGGCTTTTTTACTCCCCTTGACAACACATTGTTTCATCTACCTTAGTTTCCTAATGAGTCATTGTGGCCTCATAATCAAGCATATGAAGATAGGACCCACTCACTTCTACATTCATCAAAAGGGGGTGGATCCTCAACTTGAGCAGTAAACCAAAAAAAAAGGTTCCAAATGACTTAACCCAGAATAGCTTAAAAGAACTAGGCGGCACTGATGGCCTCTCTGTCTGTTGTGGCCCGTTGTTATTACCCATTACTCTGGCATGAAATAATAGGCCAACCCTGGTTTAAAATAATCAGGCTACATGTTTCTTACCGTTCTGAATAATTTGGCACCTGCTGTGCATGCAGTGGACCGGCGTGATGGCAGAAGATGTTTATTTCCTCCATTTCAATGTTTCTTCAAGAGATCCAGCTGTGTTATGTCACATATAACCATCCATAACTAGAGTTTTCTAGACAGATTAGTTCTATGCAGGAGGTTGGCTTTTTTGTCATCAAAATTCAACCAGAACATTTTGAATGTTAGAATGGCAGCTGAATATTTGTCATCTAGGTCTGTATGTCGCTGGCCTAACTGTCCCACTAAAATGGCTAAGCAGTGTGGGGATCTGAGGGAGCAGATATAGTGCAGCTAGATCAAGGGCAAATCTAAAAACCAACCCAAAACCCAACAAACACCACAAACAACAACCTCAGAAGTGGATTATGCATTTAGTTTTGCAAGGACTGGTTCGACGTTGATGCGCGCCGGAATGAAAACCCTTGAATATGCTTCCTTTTTGGCACTATTTAGTAGAATACATGACGGATACTAGGTTAACTAGAGGACTAGGGTGAGCCCGAACTACTAGTCAAAGCCTCGACGTCCCTATTAGAGAAGTCGACGGAAAACCAGCCGACGATGAGAGATATTGTAGGAACTCTGAAACCTGTAGGAGCCTATGATTGTAACTCCAAGATTCTCCAAACCTTCGACGATTGATTAGTGGAGATCTCTCGCTCTAATACACCCGACGGCAATCCAGGGATTTATTATTTACTTTAATCTTCTATTCATGATCAATGGAGCATCGACAAGAGAGGGCCTAAGGCGGGCGTCAACCATGACCGATGATAATATTCCTAATCTTCGAGATTAAGATAACCATGCGACGGCCGATCGATCCGTCGGAGAAATTACGATCGAAATGCCTGAACTCGGAACTACGGAACTTGAATGGAACGCTGGCGGAATAAAGATGCTCGCTTAACTTGAAGCTGACTGAGGCGAGTACCTGCCCAGTCGACGATTGAGCCAATCAGATAATCGGGATTAACTTCTCGACGCGTCTAGATTCGGAAGGAAAAACGATCGACGCTGCGGATAGCTCCACTACTGCGGTGCTGGGACTGTATACATCCGCGACGGAAGAAGAGAGCACCAACTTTCGTGTTCAAACTCTCGTCGAAGGGAAGACCTATCCTTTTGGGGAGAAATTGGCACTCAAAATTACAGATTATTATTCCGCTTTGTTTTGTATACTAAAGTATAATGCACCGTATATAAGGGCTTCTAGTTGTAGGTAGTCAGTAGTTGATTTTACCCCGACGAAAGTCTAAGTAGAGTTTGCTCGGCGTAAGCCAGAATACCAGAGATCTGCCCAGTCTAATAGCTGTGAAAACTTGATTGAACTTGAACCCTCGACAAATAAGATTGATTGATTTGTTTGCCTTGAGTTGAGTTTGATTGTTGTTGAGGTTCCGTCGGTTCGTTAGAATCGAAGGTCCCTTTTGTCATACAACGCCGTCGTTCTAATTGTGAGCGTCGTCGGAGTATTTGTTAAGTCCTTGTGTGGCTTATTGATTGTTTAAGAGTCTTGTGTGCTCTTTTGATGCCTACATTTGTAGTAGGAGTTGTTAGCTCGAGTTCCTTGTGTGTTCCGAGTTATTGATTGTTTAGGCTCGTCTCCGACATTCCTATTGTTTTGTTGGTTTCATTTGAGAGACCGTCGAATACCCACCGTTCCGTCGATTACTAGCCTTCCGGCGAGTAGTCTCATTGATTGGATTGCTGTTGTGTTTGCTGCTCCTAATACTTTCCCTGTGAGCGTAACCTTCGACAAGCCTCACCCCTTGCACTCTTCTTTTTCTTCTGGACTGTTCAGAGGAGATTATTAGTGCTTCGCCGATTCAGCCTATTTTCTCATATCCGACGTTCCAGTCTCATTAACGTTGATTGAAGGTTCTGTCCATAGCTTAAACTGCATGAAAAGCGCTAAGTTCTGAAGGTAAAGTCTCATATTTCTTAAGTTCAGATCCTGCCAGAGGCTCTGAAGAATTGGGGTTTTATAAAGTTTATTGTATTGGTTGTGAGGGAGGTAACAAAGTAGAGATGTCAGATACATCCTAAGTGCTACAAAACTCACAGAGAACTGCTTCAGAGGTAAAACCATTTCAACAAACATGAATGTACTATCCTCAGAAGCTCAACAGACAGCAGAACAGACAGAAAGCAACTGGCCCCAGTGGACTCAGTCTCAGCAGACAGACAGAAAGCTACTAAGTCACGAAATTTGTGTATTATTCTCCACAAGTAAATACTCCAACTAGGATATATCTGACTGCATATCTCAGTTCTGAGTCATGTTGCACAAGTATCACATGCTTCCTCTGAAACTCGCTTTAGTCATACTTCCACAGATTACTTTTGTCTGAACTGGACACTTATCCCTACTTCCACAGTAGTATACTTTGCTCAGTACAGGATATTATAGCTCTTGTGCCTTCTCTGAACCATCACATCTACTGGGGTGAGTTCACCGACTTGTCCGAGAAGTAATTTCCAATTCCTGGGTTATCAGCTATGCATCATGCGTTCTGTCCAACCCTGAATGCTCGCGGTCTCCTTTAACACTGGAGTCACTTCATACTCCCTTTATATCTCCTATATCCCTACTGCTAGTACTCATTCTGTATAGCAGTAGACACTCTGTAGTTGTCTTTATACTTCTTCTGCCACCATATATAGTCTCAGCATGGGCAACTTCTGCTACCAAAGTAGACTAGTCATACTTCTGATGCTTTGGAGTTACTTGGATGACTCTTATCATGCTCAGGTACAGTGCCACACAACCAGTATGCTGTCTATCAGCTGTCTGATGCATTCAATGGCAATCCCACAGTAGCTTCAGATCTCCCTGTTCATTATCCTGTCATTGAGTAGTCGACTTCCTACTTGCTCATTGTTCCTATTCCCCTTCCATCTTGCTCTTGATCGACTTTGGTGCTAGTTGGTGTGGAAAACAAATGTTCCCGCCACTTCCACAGATGTGCAGGCTTCCTACAGGTTTCAGAAGTGTGCCCTGGCTCTCTCTTGTTCATAGTAGATTCTTTATCATGAATATAGCGGACTCTAGTTGTGCCTCATCTTTTACTAGCAGATTGAGCCTCTCTCTAGTACTCAATTTCCTTACTTCTGTAGCTAGTGTATCTGCAGAAGTTATGTAAAACTGCTTAAACTGTGTAATCTGCATAGGAGGCACAATACCACCCTACTAAGATTTGCCATTGTGTAATTCTTATTATGAAATTTTATGTCACAAAGTGGCTAAGATCACAGAGTGGCAGTATCGACAGCTAGGAGCAAGGGCTCAACTTAGGCTGAGGCAGTAGTGCTGGTCCCAACAACAAGTGTTAGTATACTATAAAAACAAGGAGTACAAGAGTGCTCACCTTGTCCCAATGACTGTCATGAAGTGTGTACTATTTTCCCCTTACTTTCCTATGGTCTCTTTTCCTTTTACTATGATACATGACATCATAGATCACATGCCAAGTAGTAGGAGTAGTATATATAGATGGACTTGTCACCTAGTCCCCCATCTTGACCTCTTTGTCTTGGAACTAGGTGCATATTTGTACTCTGTAGAATACCAGGCTTGTATTGATCATCTTTGTCTTGGGACTAGTTATCGACTGTTGAGCCTTAGCTCCAGTCTTCACATGTTCACTACTGGCACTTCACCACAATGACAAGAGGTCAAGATGAGGGACCAGGTGAATGCTATCTAGCTTATATACTATGCAGAGGGGTCCAGTCTAAAGTGAGGGTGGATCAGAATCAAGAAGAGGGGCATGGGGCAATGGGAGGAATGATGAGTGGGTCAGAATCAGAGAAGATAGGTGATAGGAACAGAAGTAGGTTCCCTAGTCATGATGGACTTGGCTGTGACAGTTGTTGATGATGGGGGATGTGAGTTGACAGGATGATGATAGGAAATGTGAGCTGGCAGGCATGTGGTGTTTTACAGAACTGTTATACCTCAATAATAACCCAGTGTTACCCATAATTGGTTATAACCTGGCTATAACCCAGTTATAACTGCTCTTATAACTGTGTTTGTAACTATCTGTAACTGTGGAAAGGTGTTACAACCCAACACGTTTGTGATTGCAATGTATAAAAACAGTTCCAGAACACTCAAAAAAAAATTTGGCTAAGTCAAAAAAATAGAGGTATAAATAGAACAAGTCATATCAAAATTTTAATGGTGCAATGGCTCAGTTGGTTAAGGTGCTAGCAATGCTGGGTCAAATTTTGAGTTCTTGAGGTCTTGAGTTCAGTTCCCTGTGAGTGCAAGTCAAATAAACATAAAGTAATAGCTTGATAGAAATAAAATACAGACATATAATAGCACTAAATAAAAACATGTTTGTGGTACTGAAAATAGAATGACAGCAGTGACTATAAAGTGTCCAGTACTTTTTATATTTTACTGAAAACCCAACAGCAGCCTGAAACCTGCTATTACCCTCAAAACTGGCTATCACCCTCAAAACCAGCTATAACCATCAAAACTAGGCTATAACTGACCAAACTAGCTATTACCCCCAGAACTCACTGTATTACTACAAACTAGATAGAACTCCAGATGTGTGCTATATCTGTTGCTACTGGCTAAGATATGTCTAACCTGCTATAATATCAGGAACTTACTACAAACCTCAAGGCCAGTGATGCAATGTTGTCACCAGTTTTGACCTTGGTCCCTCCCCCCCTACAGTTTTCCAGGTTATATTTACCTGTAACCAGTATCAAGTGTTACAGCTGGTTGTGTAGAATGTAAGAGGGGTATAATGTTTACTGGTTTTTCCAGATGCACTAACTCCAGCTGTAGGTCTCTCTGCAGTTTGGTTTCACTGCCTTGTGCTTCCTATTTTTTGGATTTCCAATGGCTGATATAGATTTGGCAATATCAGGCCAGCTTTTTTCCTCAGTAACTTGAATAATGTTTCTTTATGCCCCAAATGTGCGTTGGCACTATATGGGATGCCAACATCAAGTGGTATGAGCTTCAGGATAATAATGCTCAGGATCCTGAAACATACAGGGAAATTTGATGTCTGGGTCAACATGGGAGGTTTATCATAGGTCAGATTAACTTATTAGAGCACTATAAACTAATCTATACACATTTGTAGCAGTCTGAAATTTTTCACCCTGTGGACTATCATAGAAAGGGAAGGTGGATAAAATCACGGTAGTTCACACAGCTAATTTAGCCTTTCCCTTTATTCACTGACATTTTCAGTTTTGTCGTGATGGCATTTGGATTTTTGTACTGGTAGACACTGATGTTAGCTTCTCGGCCTATGAATATCTAAGCCAAAATTAATGGCATTCAAATGTTTTACTTTCCCTCTTTTTCGCAGCATCCGGATGCTATGGCCCAGAGCAACTTGCATTCCAAAGTACACTTCACTCATTGGCTTCTGAGGACTTTATGATTGATTCAATCACCCTTCTACTTTTAGGCCCTCTCAGAAATGCTGTATCTGTGCTATATTTTCGAATTTACTGGGATTTTATTTATTCCACTATGAAAGAGGGGGAGGGGGGCACTGTCTTGGTGCTGCCCACAGATCCGTTCTGACTATCACATTAGTTTCTTTATGTGCAGCTCATCTTGCGCTGCAACATTCCAAATCAGATTTCCTGGAATTGTTCAGTCACTGATGTGTTTTTGTATTGGCCCTTTATGCATCTACCCATTTGCTCTCAAGCATGAGTTCAGGCTTCCTATGTACATTAGTTATGCAGGTGATAGAACCTGAACTAAAGTCGACCACCTGACTGGGAGGTTCAATATCAACCAGTGAGTACAGAAGAATTTTGAAACCATGTGATGATTTGGGGCTTCCATCGAGGCAAGGTTTTTATCGTGCCAGTACCCTCTGCAGGAACACATTGTCTGTGTCACTGGGACAGCCGTAACACTCCCCCGGCATCAACATGCCGGCGAGTTGGCGGTGGGCCACCACCACTACCACCAATCTATCCTTACTATCGTTTAATATCTACAACTTCTATAAAACATTCTATCAACCTCATTAACTTTCTCCTATCACACAATTCCACCTATAGACAACTCAAGAGAACCCTAGAAAATTTTTCCGATCATGCCATCGACAACAATTCTTCCACCACCACCAACTTGTCCAATCCTCGAGGCAGATCCTTCAGTTTTTTTTCCGCATGGGGAGTACACTGACGATCTGGCTGGCTCCCTCTCTAACGGAGTTGAAATCACCGCCATCGTCACTAGTGGTTTAACCCGAGCTTCACCTCATGTGGCCGTCAAGCACATCCAATCCGTCATGCGCGAACGCGACAACGATATTGCCTATGAGGGCCCCTCCTCAACCCTTTTCCATATCTACCCCGCAGACACTCGCCTATCCCTCGACTATGCCTACATCGCACTCAAAAGTGATGTCAGCAACATTCCCCGTGCCGATATCCTGGAGACGTTGCGCTGCGCTCTCAACTCAAGAGACGACATGATAGCACATTGGCATATTAGTCATGGTTTGGACAAATCGCGCCGAGTGATTCTTCAGGTGGATACAGAGACGGATGCGAAGGCTCTGAAAGAGAAATTAGAGGGATGGGTGAGGCTGAAGAAGTACGAGTTTCAACCCTAGCAAGGCCGGACGTTCTCACCGACTCACATACGACATCCTTTCCTTCGACGTTGTGGAGAAGATCCCGATGGCCACGGGTCAAGTCCTGAGTAAATGACCCGAGAAATCAAGTAAACCCAGGTTTGTCACTATCAGTGTGAGGGGGCAGCGGGAAGAAACTACAGCTCTAAGCCAGTCATGCCTCACAGGAGGGCGGAAGAACCGTGGGCTTTCCCGGTTATAGTGCCTGACTGGCGTATCGTAGTCTAGCGGATTTCAGATAACGAGACGCACAAGCAAGGCGGATTACGTGGGACCTTCCAGGGGGAAGTACGCTCAGGATTGTCAATAGTGTACCTACGTCAGTTATACTTATACCTTATGCTAGTTGAGGGCGTCTCGGGAGAGCCCCGCTGGTCCTTGAGAGGGTGTCGAGCGGCGCCGATGGAACCTTCAAGAGACCATTTCCGATGTCCTTATTACGTTCGACTTGGAAGACAAGGACTGAAAGTAGTATACAACCCGTTTTTTGGATCGGTAAATCTGGAATCTAAAATGATGTCACACAGTGCACGCCCAGGACAAACTACCGAATTTTGACCATTTATGTGAAGTGATGTAGGCTTGTCAGACGTGTATAGTGGAAGCAGGGCGTAGGGGGTAAAGAGATAGGTGAGCGAGAGTAGCTTTTGAAGGTCTTGGTGGGTGAACTTAGTCCCAAACCATCCAAAGTAGTGATGGTGGACTGTTGCAATTATTTGAGCTTTTTCGGAAAACCTAGTTTTAGGGATTACACGGGTAGATTGCTCGATGGGGTGCAGTCCCGACTGAGTCTCAAGGACCTGGAATCTGTCAGGTCCTGAGAAAATACACCCAATCTCGCAAAGCTTGAATTTCACGTGTTTGTTACAATTTACATAGCACATTCTAGCGAGAAAAAAACGAACAAGAAACCAATGATGAACAACCCCGACTTTGTAGATAAATAAGACTATTGAGCCCGAACCTCAAAAAAAAATATTCCATCAGTCTCGAGTACTACTATCGTTCAGCTGAGAGCACTTACCAGCTGCTCACACAAGGTACAAGCCGCTCGGTCTCTTATACATCGCGCCGCTCATTCTTAACCCAAATCCAGTTAATAATCTTGGCGCTACTGTCGACTTCGTTCTCTGACCGAGGAACCCTGACCTGGATGTTTTGAAACAAATCGGAAAAAGAAAACACCACGGCTTGTTAGAATAAACTGCTATGATGGATAGTAAAAGTAGAGCTCACGAATATTAACTGGGCTGGATAGACCAACAGCGCTAAGACTGAGAGCAAGGGCAATGAATAGAACACGCATTGGAGTCGAACGATAGGCGAGCAGTGCGTGGTCTGAACTCTATTTACCCCCCATGCATGATAGTTTTTATATCAAGATGGATTGGTTTATCGGAGTCCGGTCACTGTATAGTTGGGAGTCTCCATTCTACATAATGTCGAGAACGGCACCATCATTATCGACAGTGGCGTCTGCTTCTGGTGTGCCTATGGGAGCGGATGCTACACAAATCCAAACAGATCTACCCCGAGCGACTATTTTCAGGGTCTCTTTAATGGCATAAGCTCCCCAGCTTGACAAGCACTCCGGAAAGACAAAAAAATATCACGAGCATATTTGTGTACTGAAACTAGCTCAATCGCGAAGTAAATACAATAAACTAAAAGCTATTCTGATTTACTTCAATATGTCGAACATATTTGTCAGGCACCCAAATATGTTCGACATATTGAGGATAAATCAGAAAGAATATCAGTTTACAGTATTTATTTCCCGATTTAGCTACTTTCAGCACGCAAATATGCTCGTAATATTTTTTCGTCTTCCCGGAGTGAAGGGAAGTCGGTGTTGTTTACTCAGATATTATATTCCAACCGGGAACTGATCGCGTCTTAGCTACCATGACTAGGAACTACCATCACCACAAATACGCCCCTCTACTGCATGAAAACGGAGAGGGTATTGTAGACCCAAAATTCTCCACATCCTGTCTCTCGGCTGCATCATGCCTTTGTCACAACCACAGTGAACTCAAATGTTCCAGAGTGAAAACCGTCGTGATATGCGCACTTGCTTTGCTCAACGTTGTACTCCTCTCCTTCGTCCTCTTCACACCGGCTGTGCGAGGGGTTTACGGGAAGGATCGATTGTTTTACTGTACGTGCGCTACTAAAAACTTGAGAATCTTGAACAGTAATACTGACGTCGCCTCCCTTCCAAAGCCCCAGTAAACCACTTGATAGAAAAGGAAGAAATTGTTATGTACCACAGCGCGGTCAACGGTGATAAGACGAAGTACATGGGGCCCCCGTCGGCTGAGATCGATAAAGCATGGGATGACTTGTATTCGTGTTAGTTTTCTGCTACTTGTTGGCTCTTTGTAGATTTGTGCTTTTCAAACCCGAACTTAATTCTGTTGTTCATTGTAGTTGGAGTCTCCAAAATTCGAAAATCAGAAGCCGACCAGCTCCCTGTGAAGACAGTCAGGATTCCAAGTGACCCAGAGCACTACATTCTTCAACTGGATGTTTTTCATCAGCTTCATTGCTTGGTGCGTCAATTCGATTTTTATTTTGCTCCTGCAATGGACCAAGAGCGGCTGAAACTCGAAAAAGAACATGCTCCGTAAAATTATCCACCCAGAATATTACGGTCACCACCTCGCAACTGGGGACGACACACAGGAAACCGCAGATGAACATCTTTCTCATTGTATTGAACATCTTCGGCAGGGGATTATATGTCATTCAGGTGAGTATGTCTTTTCGCTTCTGATTCTCAATTATTGAAAACATATGCAAAACATAGATGTGAGTACGATTGTATGGAGATGGATACCGGAAAGAAACCGTACGATGGGAATCTTGGACTTACCGCATCAGTGTCGAAGGTTTGACAGGATTCAAGAGTGGGCTAAGGATCCGGAACATCAATTGAAGTTCATTGAGGAGTTTGACCAGACGGTGCAGCCGCCGGACAATTTGTAGAAAAGTCTGCTTCGGTTTTCGGGGTTCAAGATATGGGTGGTATTAGGGCACACTGGATTGGTGTATCGTTGTTAGTATTGCGTCGATCCTTATAGCCGTGGTTATCAGGCAGAAGGATATTCAGGGTCGCATACCCTTGCTGCACATGCTCCCTCCATGAGTACGCCTGATTTTGTCTTACTTTTTCCAATCTATACAGATTTCGTCTCATTTCCATCTTCACGCAACTGACAAGACACGTGTTACTAATGGGGTTTTCTGACTACCCTACATATATTGATCATAGGGGGTGAAAGAACAGTGAATTGCCTATTAATATGTAACTGGTCTGTAAATTTGCTGGGCAACAACTTAGCCAGCCACAATTAGTTGTGGCTGTTTGCCACATAAAACCTACACAAAATCAGCTCATGCTGATGAGAGAGTAGGATGCAACCAGCATTATGGGTACTGGACCCAATGCAGGGAAGGTAGTAAGCTCTAACCCTGGTGATCTACTGATGGCAAGGACGGTCCATCCCATAATTACCATCTCGAGCAAGAAGTGGCATGAGTTAGCTTATGGAACCCTGGCAAACTAGTCAGCTTTGGACAGCAATTAGTTCTATGAGTGCCCAATCAACAGGTCAGCCATCGACCTGTTTCAGATCTGTTGTTCCCAGACTGGTTGTGATAATTATCGCAGGCTGTATATATGGGAACAGAGCGATTGCTTAAACTTCGAGATATTAAAATGTCAAGCTCAATTTAAGGCTTTTGAGAAACGTGACTGAAGCAGAGAATGTAAACTCAAGCAGGAGGACAAAAGGACAAGATGATGAAAAAAGGGAAATGCATAAGTAGATTTGCGAGATTTGCGGTACGGAAGATTCGTAAACTCGTGGGATGTTTTACGCCCCAGGAAGCAGAGGCGCTCGCTCCTCATCATGTAAGACAGTACTTCCTGTGTTTTTCCTCGACAACAGAAACACACCCAGTACAAGACATGTTGAGATTTGGGCTGTGGAAGCAGCAAGCCTGTGCGAGTATTCCAGAACTTTCTGTAGTGACTCAAGCTTCAAGCTTTCTACTCAGCATTCTCACTTACTGTAGAACATTCTAGATACATTGTAGGGTATATAAAGATGTAGGTAGACACTGGGCTTCATCATCAGTTTGCCCTAATTCAAGCCAATCTTACCATTCAGTGAAATTGCAAACCTACCTTACTCCTCATCATCTAATCACTCACACCCGGAAATCCAACAAGACAAAGAACTAATTCACATGGGCGAGAAAAGGTAATATGCCACTTATTCTGATGGTCAAGTAGAATAACAGGTTTAGAGTGAACTACACGCTGTGAATGTGAGACGAACAACTGTCAAATGTAAATGTAAAACACATGTTCCTGCTTTCATACCATTCTTCATGTCACCGACTATTCAATCTGAGGCATGAACACTGCTCAAAGCGGAGAACTTAATCTGTGTATAACAACGATAAACCACCTCCGAGTTGATATGCCGATCGAGAGCTCACAGAAAAGATCATGATCGTGGCCGAAGCTGTTGCACTTTCGTGCCTCGCTCTAATCACCAGTGCACAATCACTGTGAGCCCTGCTTACGGACGAATCAGGATTACGCACCAAAGCTTGCTGCCCGCCTCAGTCTTCTCAACCTCGTTAGTCTTAATCCCACTCCCCCGGATATGTGCTACCTTTATTCTTACCATCCTTGAATATGTTTTCATTTTACCTTGCCGATTACCTACATTACTCATGCCGGTTATGGACCCTAGCCACGACGTTTTTGGATGGGTGTAGGCTATTCCTTTGGGTGGGCATACCTAAGGTGCGACGTTAGCACCGTTACTATTTGAAAAACAGGCCACCGGTTACACTATTGTGTTTCGAAGTAAAAATGATCCGAACCCGCTTGTGCGGAAATTCAAAGACAGGCCGAGCCGCGATGCATGAGCCTCAACCATTGAATCCCCTTGACATTTACTAATGAAAGAAATCTCTCGAAGCTCGAACTGAGCGGGTTGATATTACTTGAATAACCTCACGTTAGTAAAACTCGATTAAATAAAGTCGCAAGCAGGTTTGGGAGTTCTCATAGGGTCTGAAAACTGGCCCATATCCCAAGAACTGAGCAAACAGCGCTGATTGTCGGATGGCAGACTTCCCGATGCGTGCCTTTTGAGCAAAAAACTTTGTCACTGATGCTCCCCCGCTTATTACACAACGAACAATCGTTCCCATTCGACCGGGCTCTTGGGCTGGGATTTTACTTAGAGATGAGTGGGCTGGAGTAGTAAATCCCATCCATCGGCCACATGATCCCTAAATCATCGTTCCCCACTGACCGTTGTGACCAGTTTAGATGGTCGCTTAATAGTGCGAATGATCATATTCATCTGGCTGTCACTGCGTGATCACGGAGATTTACATGTGCCGGACACATAGCAAGGTACATAATGTCCACATTCAAAGATAGAGTATGTGGTGAAATTCAAAATAAGGTAACCCAAATAAGAGGCCAAGTCCGTTGTTGAGGGGTGAATTATATTTTTTTTGTTTGCCTCACTCAAATGAGAGAGTCATATACGTATATCGGTGTACAATGCTTAGGCGTCGTGTGAAGCGCCAAAAATCGGAAGACGGAGATTACCGCATGGAGGCTGATGTCTTTGTGATAGTTTGGGTGGAACATATCGAGAAGGTACATTCTCCCTCCTATTTTAGACAGATGCCACCCCAAGACTCCTATTCAGTCCTCGACAGGATTCGGCGGCAAAGCAATACCACGGTCAAGCTCGGGTCCAAACTAGGCCCTCGCAGTTTCCATGGTATTGTATGTTGGATCTCTCCTATCTACTAAGTAGACATATATTGGAGAGGACATATTCTACCCCTAGCTTTGTCTGAAGGACTGCGGTAGTCTAGACAACAGAAGGGGAAGGGAATCTCTTCGATATATTTCCCCTGATACCCTCGGCCTTGCTAGTTTTGGACGCCAGTGCCCTGGGAATTGATCTGAATAAATGCAGTGTTCTCATACTCTCGGCGTTGCCAAACTTGGTCATTGACGTACGACGGCTCTATCACATTTGTGAGCTTGAATTGATACCCCAAGATATCAGACGGCCTCAGCCATATAAAGGGTTGTTTCTCAGAGTAATCAGAACAACACACCCTCCACAAAGTTCTACATCTCGGCAACAATGAGCCGCACTCTCAACTTCAACTACTATGCTGGTCAACTCAGCAAAGATGTGAAAGTTATCCATTAGCACCTACTATTGGTAGTGATGGGCATCTTGTTGCTTGGTTGGTTTCCCTTATGTCTTCTACCCATAAAGTGTTACTAAGTTCATTTCCAGGCACGTAGCTGAACTCAAAGCCAGCGGGAGCTCAACAGGCCAGTTCACAGTTGAGTATTGGTATTGGTGAGAATGAACTAATCTGTTCAGCATTGTTTTAATGACCGGCCTATGCTCCATAGTATGACCAACAAGACTCCTTTACTCTGTGACCCACACTCTTGTGGCAAGTTGGGTGAGTATATGCATTCCTGATTGTATGGGATAGATACTAAACCATCGCTTTGACAAGTGCCAATACAACTACTGAAACCGATTTCTCTCCCAACTTGATGATGTTTGTGAACCTTGACTGTCAGGGTGAGTTTGAATGTCTTCACTGGGGGCCCAGAAATATCTAATGGTTGAAAAAATAGAGGGTGGTGTCATATCAGGTGATCCAAAGTTGCATTTGGAAAGTGAACCTTAATGCTCAGGATCGTGAGTATACACTTGACGTTCAGAGACTTGTGCCACTCACACCCTATCCTTCACATAGCTGTTACTTACTGGGACCTTGAGGAGACCCCCCAAGTAAGTCGCACCGTTACATGCTCATTTACTAGTGTCCTCATCCAAACTAGGGCAATTATAAAGTCACCACCATAGACTGATTCCAGCAGTGTGCATTTGGGAGGGAGGGAAATTTTATTGTTTGAGGATCAGAAGGGCATTAGCCTTTTATATAGACTGTCTGTGATAGTGTGAGGGCTTTTTTTTTTACCTTGCTCTCTGTAATAGGTCCATCTATTAGAGCTATTTCGACTCATTAAAATGCTGCCTGTGATAGAAGTCTTTGTGTCACTGAGGAGTAAGGTTGTAGGTATTTATCATCTCCGAAACCATTTGGCAATTCATGCTCTCCCTCCCCCTCTTTTAGAAGTGGGAATACAGTGATGATATTTCTCAGGCAGTAGCTACATCCTAAATACCATAATCAAGTAACTAAAGATGAGTAGAGGATAAAAGGCTAGGGCTTATCGATAGGGGAAATGGCGAGGGACTCGAGCTAGGAGGAGAGGTAATAACTACGAGGACATCAGTAAAAGATAATACAATGAATATAAGTAATAGGACTTACACCTCAGTGTCTGGTTAAGCACTGAGGTGTTGAGACGACGGAAGGAAAAATGTAGATACTTCAACATGTGACATGTCCCACGGTGTGGCTACGAGATTGTACTACAACACTCCCCCTCGAGCGAGAAGCCGTACCTATTGTAGTCCAAGCATAGAACGAAATAGAGAGAATTTAGAACGAGATAAAGCTTTAGTGAAGGTATCCGCGACCATGATAGAAGTAGAAATGTAAGAAAGAGTAATATGACCTTGAGAAACGGTCTGTCGGATCCAATGAAAGTGAACGTCGATGTGTTTGGTACGTGCATGAAAAGTAGAGTCTTTAGATAAACGAATCGCACCCTGATTGTCGCAATACAAATCGAACGGTCCTTTGTCTGCGTCCGGTAGGATAGGTCCAAGTTCGGTCATTAATTTGTTGATCCAAATGGCTTCCTTCCCGGCGTGAGTGAGAGCAATGTATTCGGACTCGGTGCTCGAAAGAGTGATGATTGGCTGCTTCTTCGTGCTCCACGAGATGGCGCCACATCCTAAAAAGTACGCAAATCCGGACATAGAGTGACGGTGGGTTTGAGAAGCCCAGTCGGCGTCGGAGTAACCAGCCATAACTAGGCGGTCTCCTCCTAACTCGAGTTTCAGGTCTCTCGTGCCCTTGAGGTACCTGAAAACTCGTTTAACCGCGATGAGGTGTGTGGTGCGAGGGTCTTCGAGGTGCTGAGAAAGTGTATTGACGGCAAAAGTGATGTCGGGGCGTGTCATGATGCTGGCATACATAAGAGAGCCGACGGCTTCTCTGTACAGGGATTTTTCGGTCGGAGTGAGGGACTTGTGCGAGACGGCAGACGAGTTGAGACTGAGGTCGATACCAGGCTCCATTGGCGTATCGGCTATGCGTGCATCCTGCAAGCCCATGCGTTCGATGATCTGGTCAATGTACGCATGTTGATCAAGGTAAACTTTGCGTGCATCTCGGTCACGAGTAGCGCTCATCCCGAGGTACCAACTGAATGGACCGAGATCAACGAGCTCGAAAAACTCGTTTAGATGCTGTTTAGCACGCATGTTAGTCTCCTTTGAGTCTCCAATGAACACAAAATCATCAGTAGCGCTTGCAACGATGCTCCACGTTGCACTGTCAAGCTTGTAGTATACCGCTTCATCTGCTTGACTCTTCGTATAACCCATCTCTCCACATATCTTCTCTTCCTTCGCACGTGTCCATTCGTGCGTGCCCTGCTTGGTGCCGTACAAAGACTTCTTGAGCTTGGCAACGATTCACTTGCCTCGAAGATGACTCGGAATTGGTTTGAACTGGTCGTAGAAAAGTGGGAGTTCCATGTAGATGTCGATGTCAGATGGAAGGGTGCCGTATAGGTACGCATTTTTGACGTCTCCATGGTCGATTTCAGCGTTCAAGCTAGCACCAATAGCTAACAGAGCTCGGAGTGTCGAAGGTCGTACCGTTGGGGCAAACGTATCCGTATAGTCCACGCCAAACTTCTGAGTGAATCCCTTCACAACTACGCGAACCTTGTATTTGGCAATGTTCCCGTCTGAATCACGCTTTTGTCATAGGACGTAACGTGATTTGACTAGGTTCACACCCTGAGGTAGCTCAACGAGGTCCCATGTATTCATCTTCTCGATCTGGTCAAACTCGCTTTGAAAAGCGGGTCGCCAAAACGAGGAATTGGGTCCCTCAAGTGCTTCCTCTACACTCGGTTCGTCTTCTACGGCGGCCATTGCCTCCTCTCCAAGTCCATTCATCATCTCTTCAAACTCAGCTCCCCCTGGCTCTAGCAACTCTTCCTCGTTGGCGATTCCAGCGAACTGTGCATCCTGGTTGCGGGGTCGGAGATGGTGTGGTTTTACGTTTTGGTTACCCATCATCCTCCAGCCGCCAGGTCCAGGGTTTGGCGCTGCAGCTCGTTTCAGGCGTCCCTCTGGCAAAGGTTCTGGCTCTGGTTCCGGTTGGGGCGGTGATGATAGCGGGGTAGAAGTGGTTGAAATAGGCGATTTTGGTGGTTCAGGTGGTGAAGATTTCGGAGGCGGAGTTGGTTCTGGCTGTGGTTGAGCAGGAATGGGCGGATTGTAGTCCGGAAAATCGGGTAAGTCTGTCTCCCCCTCAATCTGGACAGTTCCTGGTTCAAATGCCTTATCCTTGTTGAACACCACATCTCGTTCAACCGTTACTCTCCTCTTATCCTCCCAATAGATCCTATACCCCTTCGATGCACCGTCATATCCCACGAAACGGCCCTGCTTCGCTCTCGCATCCAACTTTCCTGCCTCTAGATCCTTCACCCATGCTTTCGCTCCCCACTCGGGTACATTGGACAAATCCGGCTTCAACCCAGTTGAAACTTCGAAAGGTGTCTTGTCCGTCTTCAACCCCCTGTGACGTAGTCAGTCCTTGAGCCAAAAAGCGTGGTTGACAACTTCGGCCCATAGGTTACGAGGTAGCTTTGCTCGAGAGAGCATTGATCGACCCATATCGAGAACAGTACGATTGATACGTTCCGAACCTCTGTTAGACTGGGGCGAGTCGTGGGTGTTGAGGTGGCGAACAGTACCTTGAGCGGCAAGGTGGTCATCGAACTCCTTGGACATGAACTCTCCTCCACGATCTGCTCCAAAGATCAGGATACGTTTCCCGTGCTGAGCGAGTAGCCACGCTTCGTACTCCTTGTACTTCGAAAGCGTCTCAGACTTCTTTGCCATCATGTAGACGCGAGATCGTCGAGTATGCTTGTCATGAAAAGCAGCAAAGTAGTAGGCGCCACCGAGAGACTTCACAGGCGATGGTCCCCAAACGTCTGCAGTGACCTTTCCTCCCATAACAGGTTGAAATGATTCCTCTGTGCTCGCTTTTGAGAATGGGCGACGAGTAACCTTCCCCTTTACACAGTCTTCACAGAACTCGCACTTCGAATTCGGGTCAAGTCGGATACCAGTGATAATACCAGTATTAACCATGAACTCGAGGTCGTCGTAGTTAACATGACCGGCGATACGATGGGCATTGATACGACTGAGGGTGACTACCGAATCGGCGGCGTTAGCGGATTGACTGAGATAGGGTGACAAGAAGGATATGCGATAGAGGTTTCGAATGCGGGGAATACGGCCTACGACTTGACCATTTGGTCCTTCGATGACGCAGGTACCATTGTGGATGGTGAGCTTGCAACCAATCTTATCGAGGCTGCTGACAGAGATGAGGGTGTATACCATCTGAGGACAGTAGTAAACGTTGGTGAGAGTGACCTTGGTCAGTTTCTGACCTGGTCCCATTAGAAAGACAGTTTGGAGATCCCCTTTACCGACTGTGCTGAACGTTCAACCATCTGCGGCAGTAATTGGTTCAGGTGATATGGAAACATAGTTGGTGAGAGAGTCGCGATCGGGGGTGAAATGACTACTCGCTCCGCAGTCGATGATTTTATCATGGTCGACGCGGATGGCAGCGTTTGCTTCATGTTCCTCCCGAAAGTCTGACGTAATACAGTGGCCAGACGATGGATGGTCAACGTTTGCAGCAAGAAGAGCAACACCGGCGTTGCCTTGATCCTCCTGCGCGGCTACGTTTGCACCTTTCGTGGCCTTCTGCTTCTCCTTTGGTAACGCCTTGTACCATTCTGGCGCACGGTGATGAGCTCCTCCCCCTTCGGCAAAACAGTCCTTCTCAACATGGTTCTTCTTCCCACAGTTGTTACAGGTCTTCCCATGGTTGGGGTTGCCACTGCTGCCACTACCTTTGCTCTTCCCTTTACTGCCCGAGTTACCACTTCCCTTGCTACAGTTTCCGCAAGACTGGTTGAACGAAGCGACCAATGCCTCCTGGGCCTTTTTCTCCTCAGCTTGCATAACACTTTGGTCGTACTCGCTTTCGAGACTAGAGACGAGGGTGTCGAGGTTGATTGGTTGCTTTGACATGCGGGATGCAGCATCGAGCGCTGTTAAAACGGGTTTGTAGGTTGGCGATGACGAGAACGAGCGTGTAATGTTGGAAACGAATATGAGGTCGTCAACGGGGTGACCGACTTGTGCCAGTTTCTCCCGTAACTCCTTCATTTGGGTGAGGTGAGTGCAAACGTTGGTACCGTCTGAAAAACGGATGTTCTGAAGCTTGGTGAGGAGATCGGATGTGATAAGCGAGCCACGGTCCTCGCAGATGCTGGTGATCTTCTTCCAAACGGCAGCTGCAGATGGCAGGTCTCGGATCTGGATGAAGATAGACTGTGGGACAGTCTCGTAGATGAACTCTCGAGTTTGAGCCTCCTTTTTGTAGTAATCTTCCCACTCGTCTTCTGTCTTCTCGGCAACTTCATCCGACAGTGCCAACAGCGTATCTCCAACCTTGTACCACTTCCCATCATCTCCCATTTCGATTTCAAACTTCGGCCTTTTTGCCATACCCACGAGATGCCTCCTCAATCCTTTCGAGATAGCGTGGTTCTCGATGCGAGACTTGTAACTGCTCCAGTTGCCGCCGTCTTCCAGAAACGTAGGTAGGCGGTGGACGAGCTTGAGAGTAGAGGATGACATGTCGTTGGTGTCGGGGCCCATAACCTAAAAGGCTAGGGCTTATCGATAGGGGAAATGGCGAGGGACTCGAGCTAGGAGGAGAGGTAATAAACCTCAGTGTCTGGTTAAGCACTGTAATGTATTCGATGTAAATACCTAGGAGGAGAGGTAATAACTACGAGGACATCAGTAAAAGATAATACAATGAATATAAGTAATAGGACTTACACCTCAGTGTCTGGTTAAGCACTGAGGTGTTGAGACGACGGAAGGAAAAATGTAGATACTTCAACATGTGACATGTCCCACGGTGTGGCTACGAGATCGTACTACAACAGAGGAACCACATGTACATATTAGTGTAATAAACCAGGATTAGGTATAACTCCACAGCAAACTGTGCAAGATGGCAGTGCAAGAGATCAAAATATAAATGAGTGAGTAACATCTGTGTGCACGCGGCATCTTTCCTTTTCATCCTCGGAAAGCCCAGAATTCTCTAGCCTGAGACAGATTCATGTTCATCATATCGTAGTCACCCCAACATGCATATTACACTTAGTCTCTGAATGGATACTAAAGAAACAAACTCAGACAAGAACTGTCATATATAACCATTTCCATTACTTGATAGCTATTCATCTCCCTCCCATTTGAAAATCTCTTCTTCCTCAGTTCCCCACTCCTGCTTCATCACTTGGATTTCATTATCACCCTCTACATAAATTTGAGTGTCTTGTTCCTCTTGACATATTCTAGATGCTCTGTAAGTTGGTCAATGGCACCCATTGACACTCAATCCCCTAATGTGACCAAGATAAACTGTTTTGAAGAATTGGCTTATGATGCACTCTATGTAAGGATAATATGACCTTATGAAAAAATTCATAACTGCCTGCTCCACTTATGCCTCAACCTGACTAGTGAGTACTTCCCCTTCCCAACCTGAACCATCTTAAGGGCAGCTGTAGTTAGCAGCTATTTCTCGCATATGTATAAGATGGCACTGTACTTTTATGCATTTTCTGTTAAGGCAATTGAGCTTGCAATGTCCTGTGCTGGGGAAGACATCAGATTGGTAATTTGGTGCCACTGTAGATCAACCTGCCAATGTACTTCGAATAGTGTATGTGCACTATGCGTTGCGAGACTCCCCCACCATAAAATGATTGCAAAAAGCACAAAACAAAAGGTTGTAGCCTTACGCATTGGGCTCTAAACTCTGCTGTTTCATGCCAGTAAATGTATGAACTTTGTTTAAAGCATTTCTCATTGCAATGAGAGGGTTAAAGCAGGTCTAAGAAGAAACCTCAGTTACCACATGCTAAAGGTGGTTTAGCAGACTTAAGTGAAGCTCGCGTTAAGCAGCACTAAATATTTGGTAATTGTACAAGAATCGCGAGTGGGTTGCATAACTCGAACTCTTGGCTTACACATTAATAATTGTAACCAATACTAACAAATTGTAATTTGATCACTACAGTCTGTTTATTCGTTCATTTAGTTGATGAGGTTGTGGACAGGAAAATTTCACATCCCAGAACCCCAACCTGAAATCCTCATCAGAACAGCTGGAGCGGACTGTGCTTAGTCCCCAAACATGGTAGTGCCAAAACTCTGGGATTTCACTGTATACCGTAACAGCAGCAGTGCTGGAAACAATGGAATTGTCAGGTAAATTACTCATTTGGGGTGTATGTTTTCCTTTGATGTTGACTCTTGGATTTTATGGTGAATTGGTCTAAGGCGTTGCTTGCATATAGTTTTAGCTATCTCAAGGTCATTGGTTCAGTCCCTGAGTGTTTTGTTTTGTGAACCTATGGCCATGGCTAAGCTGCTTTAAACTTATTAATCTGTATAGCTTACAACTTTGTAAATGCTTAAAACTGACTTGATGCTCTTAGCATGCTTAAAGTCTGCTAAACCACCTTTAGCTTGTGGCAAGTGAATCTTCTTCTCAGACTTGGTTTAAGTTGCTTAGTCCACTTAGGTTTAACCCCCTCATTATAATGACAAATGCTTTGAACAAACTGCATGAACTGTAAGTGTATGAACTGACTGAAGAACGGGCTCCGGGTCTACGTCTTTACATCTGTTTATGATCAAAATGGTCACAACTATTGCCAATTGGTGACAGCGTGAGGAGATTTCTTACAGGTTGGTCTTCTGAAATGTCGTCACAGATGTCTACCAGTAAGCCGTGATGGTTAACCACAAGCGCATGCAATCCAACCCGACTTTATTAAATCGTTGAACGTATTTTGAGCCGGGGTACTGATCGCATAGTTCAGTGAAGGTTGATGTGGGGCCCTAGTTACTAGTTTCTGTCATTCATTCGACATTTTTGTATTTTGACGTTATATGTGTAACAATTCGAAAATTCTGGAAGTTATTCATGGTATTTACTTCGCTGAGCAGTCCCAATTGGAGTCATTCGGGGGATCAGTTCGCGTCTACATAAATACAGAGTTCAATCCCTCTGGATTCCTCGATCCAGACAACGATTTGACCAGAAATTTTGCTGAAATCAGATGCTCGAAGCTATAAGTGGAGTCGATCGAGCCGTGTCATAAAGTATAACAGTAAATTCATTATTTATAGGGATTGCTTGAACTTCCAGATATTACAATGTCAAGCTCAATTTAAGATCTTTAAAAAACGTGACAGAAGTGGAGAATGTAACTTAAAGTAAAGAAAAACAGACGGACAAGACGACGGAAAAAGGGGGAATGCATGAGTAGATTTGGGATAAGGAAGGTTCGTAAACCCGTGGGATGTTTTACGCCTCGGGAACCTGAGGCGCTCGCTCCTCACCATGTAAGGCAATACTCCCCGTGTGTTTCCTCGACAACAGAAACACACCCAGTACCAGACATTTGAGGGAAATAGTGGCAAATACGAGTGCGGACCAAAAAATGAACGGGTCCGAGTTTCTTTGCTCGGCAAAGATGGCCCAAAGCGACCACGCGATAGCGATCCCAACGGAAAGATCGCCAACCTTGAGGGTGAATGTTACTGCGATGCCTTTCAAGCACAACCTTTGAAAACAGAACCGTTAATTAGGACAGCTCATGAGTTGAATAGGGAGAATGGCGAATTTTGCTTACAATGCCAAGAATACAAAAAACTTCGTCATCACTCCAGGATGGTGGTCAACTGCGTTAACGCCGAATGCTTCGAACGCGTTGAGGATAGGGAGAACAGCCGTCCAACCTTGATAAAGCGAGATTGGGAGATGGATTAAAAGGTCGTCTGCGGTACTTTGAGGGCTGTGATGCTTCTTGACGATGTAATAGATATGACCGACAGTTCCGGAAACGGACAACGAAAAGACAAATGTGACGATGTAGTCGTGCTTCGCCCAAACGTAGACGTAGATGGCGCTCAGAATGGAAAGGAGAGGGAACCTCCAAGTCATACCGTCAACAATAGTGAGCTTTCCGGCAGGGAAGAATTGGTAGATGATTGTGCCGATGAGTAGGATGTGAATGATGATCCATATGAGGAATGCCCAAGGGGCAGGGGTGATGTAGGTTAACTTGGGGTTTCCAGTTGGAAAGGTGAGTGTGTAGATGTGCGAGCCTAGGAAGATGAAGTAGCAGATAACGTTGGTAATTTTAAGGAGTAGACCATTCGTCCAGCTGTCTGCCATGATGGTGGGTAAGGAAGTGAAGATTTCGGGAGGGTAGGAGTCTTTTTATCCTAGCCACTTCAAGCTCCGACGGTAGGGCAAAACGATTGACGCAACGAATAGGTAATCACCCCGGACTTTCCGTCTTGGGACTGACTATGAGTGACGGGTCAACTTGCAGTTTTACGGCCTTCGGTTTACGCTCACTACTCAGCTGTCACGTCAATCGCGCAAAGCACGATGCATACTTAGTTGTTTTGCTCCTCTGACCCCACGCCGTACGTAGTCTCGAGCAGTTTGTCCGTTCAAAAAGTCAGGTTGGAACCCAGGGTGGCTAGGAATATGATTGCTTGTACCGTCTTTTTGACGACTGTCGGGGACCAGAAAAGGTACGACCTCGATGGGTGTATGTTCATTGCCAAGACCAGAGAAAGGGGCAAGTGTAGACAATCTCTTAGTAGTGTGAAGGTGTGTAATCTAGCTGTCCCTGAGTAGTTGCCACGGACAGTCCACGGAGGTTGACATGTTCCAGACACATAACAAGGTACACACTCTGGTTTGAAATAAGACCGTCGTACGCTCAAAAGTGGAAACACCGAGAGTAGCAAAAACGTTGCACGTCTCTTTCCATTACTGTTTAGACGTCATAATTTATTCGGGTTAATTCTCAGGGCACTGGTGCCCAAAACCAGCAAGGCCGAGAGTATCAGACTTCTCTGTTTGAATTAGTGTGTAGACCGCCACAAAGGGGATCGGTACCTAAAACTAGCGAGGCCGAGGGTATCAAGTAAAAGGTCTGTCGAAACGCTGAACGCCACCGCTCAGTCAGCCACGCATCACGTATGAGACATTACAAGTTCATTTTTCCTTTTGCTTCCTTTCGTCCCCGTTTACCGTACCTAAACAATTATCCATAACACCGTAGTGTATTTGCCCGACTTATATACTTTTGCTACAGTTTCGCACACCTCAGCCGTTTTTCCCATAAACGTCTGAGGTATGTTATCCTAACACTTTATTCTATCATTCAACCTACTTACGTTTACTCTACAGCTAGTACTCATATTACTTTCGACAAGGTCCTTCTCTGTTTTTTAAACTTCCACAAAATCCTCCGGGCAAAGTTTGTGGCGATTGGTCGTTCAAACATTCTCCAACATACGTACAATACATGAAAGGTGAGAGGGCGATCACCGAGACCGGGATCAGACTTTGACCGTGGTATCGATTCATCACCGAATCCTGCCCTACTGAATGCAAAGCTGTTTGGTGGTGTGTGTTTGAATAGCGGGAGAGTGCATCTTCCCAATATGTTTCATCTTTACCCTCCGTGTGGTACTCTCCGTCTTCCTATTTGGGGCGCATAACGCTGCAACGCCTATTGAAAATAGCATAACTCGCATTGAGTTATTCTGTCCTGCACCCAGTGTGAACGCGGGGTCCTTTGTCAAATCTACGGCTCTTGCCAACAGTCTAATACTGTTGATCCGAGTGTCGGGACGTCAATCTGACCGGCCCTAATAGTACAACGAAATAAGGACCACGAGCTACCCGAGCTTGCCGATCCTGCTGACCATTTTAACATCCGCTGCCACGATGTACCGCTTGCCACTCTTTACCACCAAACCTAGTTTTTGGGGTTTATGAAGCATATCGGGATGGACTGAGAACTGATGGGAAAGCAAGGATTTGATGGAAGTCGGTCAGGCTCCCTGATCTTCACCAATTCTAGTGAGCTGCATCAACGTAAGGTAGAACCCGTTTCTAGCTTTACGATCAAGCGGCGAAAAAAAGAACAAATCATCTTCATGAACATTCATCTGACACCTTGTCCCTCCCTTCATCCTACCGCCGGAAGCAATCTCGAGGACCCCGCAAATCGACGGTTCTTCCACCATCCCCAAGGGGTCTTCAACTGGAAAGATTGTTAACGGGTATGGTGCAATTAGAAGACATATGTCGAACGTAGTCTACAATCTCGTTCCCATTGTAACCGCCTTCGACCGCGTTCAACGTTCCACTCCAACGTTTCTTCTCTCATCCACCAAAGTGCGAGATTCAATGTATCTAAAACCAGTGCCGAATGCTGGAGGCGCCACCGACATCTGTGACCGGTTATCATCCGTTGGTTATTCTGATCAAGCGAGGGAAGTCCAAAACTGCACGGTCTTTGATTCGAGCATTATATATTCCGCAAAAGGTCCAGTGGCCTTGACGTCACTCAGACATGCGGTCCTCCAGAAACTTCTGCTGGTTCATTCGTTGGGGTTGAAGCGGATGTGATGGTTATATGGGGGGTGATAATAAAGCGCAAGCGATAGAATGGGAGTTGGGACTAAGGAAGAAGCTTTTTTTAAATGGGAGGGAAGCTCTAGAACCTGAATGCTTACAATATTTGACTGGGAGAGAGATGAATAAAAGTAATGGAAATGATTGTCTATGACAGTTCTTTCTTCTCTGAGTCTGTTTCTTTAGTATCCGTTCCGAGACTATGTGTGATATGCACATTGGAGTGACTACAATACGATGAACATGATTCCGTCTCAGGATAGAGAATTCTGGACTTTCCGAGGAAGGATACAGACATTACTCCCCCAATTATATTTTAATTTATTGCACTGACATCTTGCACAGTTTGCTGTGCAGTTATACCTTAAACTGGATATGGAATGCCCAATGGTTTTGGGGATGAAAATGCCTACAACCTTAGTCCTCAAAAATGTTCTGTCACAGGCAGCATTTTAATGAGTTGAAATAGCTTTAATGGATGGACCTAGAGCAAGATAAAAACAAAGTGTTCAAACTATCATGAAATTATACTTAAAAGGGTAATACCCTTCTGATCCTCAAACAATAAGATCCCCTTCCTCCCAAATGCACACTGCTAGAGACAGCTTTACATGGCAGTGGCTCGATAAGTGCCCTAGTTTCAATGAGACACTAGTAAATCAGCATGTAACGGTGCAACTTACCTGGGGGGTCTCCTCAAATTTCCAGTCAGTAACAGCTATGTGAAAAATATGGTGTGATTGGCAAATGCCTCTGAAAGTCAAAATGTATACTCACGATCCTGAGCATTAAGGTTCACTTTCCAAATGCACTCAGACTCTGGCGGATCATCGAATATGACACCACCCTCTATTTCTCAATCATTAGATATTTCTGGGCCTCCAGTGAAGACATTCAAGCTTACTTTCACAATAAAGGTTCACAAACATCATCAAGTTGGGAGAGAAATCAGTTTCAGCAGTCATCTCAGCACTTCCAAAGTGATGGTTAGTATATGTCTTATACAATCGGGAATGCATATACTCACCCAACATCCCACAGAAATGTGGGTGACAGAGGAAAATCGTTGTTTTGGTCATTCACAGTGCCTATGGAGCATAAGCTGATGATTAAAACAATATTGAGAAAACAGAGTAGTTCATTCTCACCAAGAGCAATGCCCTGAAAGCCACCTGTGCGATTGATAGCCTGGATGGTGTTTCCACCAATTTTAGTGGGCTCAGACCAGAAACGCACTTCTCCATCAAGAGCAAGAGTAGTAGATTGTCCTGGCTGTCGAAAGTATAAGTTTGTCTAAGGATGAGTATGGGGGGACACAGACCTTAATTTTAGTCTACACTTTTGACGGGATGGCAGTGTGATCAAACTATCAATCATGTGAGCAAATTTAACAAGTAGGACGCATGGTACTTACTATTCCTGCAGTAGCGATACCCAAACTTGCAGGATATTCAACCGTGAACCGGTCATCTGAGTTCCCACCGGCTTTGAGTTCAGCTATGCGCCTGGAGATAAACTTAGTACCACTTTATGGGAAGAAGACGTAAGGGAAACCAACCAAGCAAGATAATACCCATCACCAATCTTTCCATTAGTAGGTGCTTGGACTACAAAAACAACTTGCACATCTTTGGTGAGTTGACCAACGTTGAAGGTGAGAGTGCGGCTCATTGTTGCCAAGATGTAGAACCTTTGTGGAGGGTGTGTTGCTCTGATCTGACTGAGAAATAGCACTTCATATGGCTGAGGCCATCTGATATTCTGGGTATCAATCGAAGCTCACAAATCAAATAGAACTGTCATACGCCGATGACCAAATTTGGCAACGCCGAGAGGACGAAACGGCTGCATTTCTTTTTCAATTACCGTCTAGATTGCCATATTTTTATTCAGGTCAATTCTCAGGGCACTGTTGTCCAAAACTAGCAAGGCCGAGGTATCAGAGAAATTATATCAATAAGTTCCCCTTCCGCCTCAGTTGTGGTCTGAACTACCACAGTTTCGTTCAGACAAAGCTGGGGGTAGAATATGTCCTCTCCAATATATCTTTGCTACTTAGTAAGTAGGAGAGATCCAACATACAATAGATGAAAACTGCGAGGGCCCCTTAAAGCACTAGTTTGGACCCGAATTTGATCGTAGTATTCATTCGTCGCCGAATCTTGTCAAGGACTGAATGGAGAGTCTTCGAATGGCACCTGTCCAAAATAACGGGAGAACGTACCTCCTCAATATGTTCCCCAACTGTTCTCAAAATCACACTCTTACTTATAAGCTCTCACCCAGAACGTAAGTCTCATTTAGCTTTCTTCTGAAATTCAAATCGACCTTAGCCTAGACTAGAAAATTGTGACATCAGGCATAACGGCAGAAGATTGCTGCAGTGCAGAGATCCCCAACACAGTTATCCCCCTGACCACCATCAGTGAACACAATGCTGGAATCTTCCGATAACTCTTATTCTATGCCTCCATTTCATAAAGTGTTAATCTCGGAACCATGGCTCTAGCTCCGGCAACTCCTCCAGAAATGCATTCCGAAAGCATTCCGAGGTTGTTTTTGAGTCAGCCTTTGCAAGTATAGGGTAATGGTCATTACCCCTAATGCTCTATGAGGTTGAGAGGTGGATACGGTGTATGCCACGTTCTGCTGCTATATTTGAAATACAAACTGATTATTCACTGATAGGATTGTTGCTACTGTACTGTTGTTTCTGCTGCTCCTGCCGCGACGGGGGAGGTTTCTGGTGACTGGTCAATCAGAGGCATCTATGCTCGCCGGGATCGGCAACCTCCTAGGAATAATTAGGGATCACGGTTGGTCTCAAGTTATTTTAAGGTACTATAAGAGCATGAAGTTTAGAAGGGAGAATAGTGTGTTTCAAGTGGTTTAAAGAGTTACAAAATAATAAACAATAAATACATGAGATAGCTGTGCATGTTGAATTTGAGAAACAGAAAGTTTAGAATTCATCAGACGCTGTTTCCACTACTCATTAGTGCTTTCAAAAAAGCTTGGCTGCTTGCCGTGTAGACAGTGTGCCTTCCCAATCATCCGATTTTTATCATTTTTTTTTGAATCTATCCAAGGGTTCTCTAAAAAAATCCAATTCGCGCGCGCGAGCCATCATCAAAGTTGGCCGCCGTCCGTCAGGGTTTATTGACCCTCATCCGGTGTTCGCAAAAAAAAAAAAGTGGAGAAACAGATTAGACGAAGATGGTAGTTAAACAGAAAAAGAGTTCTGATGCAATGCTCCTCGCTGGTACCTGAAAAAAAAAAAACTACTTTCTTCGTGCCATAACTGCATTAAGAGGGAATCGAACCCCCGGCGGGTCGATATCTAATATAGACACCCATTGTGGCAACGACCCAGGTTACCACTACCCCATTAATGCCGGTGGATAATCTCATGCAAACGGTATCTATAGTTAGATCGGTGGACATGTGACCGAGAAAGGTCCAATTGAAGTAGTACTTATTATTTTAGTCTTGCAGTACGAGAGGCAGAGGAAATCCAATTGAGGTATGATATTAATATTGTTCTGAAGTACGAGAGGGAGAGTACGACCAGGCTTGAGCCAGTTTTGTAGCGAGGTTCGTGGTACAGCTGATATATCTACCACACGGTCGAAGAGAGTGGGAAGTGACCCCAATTGACAGTTGTGGTCTTTTCGCGTTAGTTTGAATGAAGGGATGAGACAGTGGTTTTTTTTTGTCATTGCTTCCCTTCTTTCTCCCGTGACCCGCCGGAGGTGATACGAGAAAATGATATGCTTGTAAAGGTATGTTGTCTGATATATGTATATGTCATTGGCGGAGAAGCTAAATGACTCCCAACGGAATGATTTGTGGATGTTCTTGGGAGAAATCCGAGTCGGCAATGTAGAGGCTTTGAAACGCCCTTGGAGAGTGATGATAGGATCAGAACTTGCTTTAATTATAAGCGCAACGATGAAATGGAAGGGTGAGTTCATATGAACCAGGATTATCGGGATGATAGCTGTGGCCGAATCAGCGACACAGACCAGGAATATAAAAGCCTCGAGAGTTGGACGAACCGTGCGCTTATGGATGGAAGATGGAATCATAGCCGGTGGAGTCAGACTTGTACAAGTCCGGTCAATTCTCGGAGACGGTGCCGAAATGAATGCACGGGGATGTCGGACAAAGAAGTGCAAACAGCTGACGAACGCGTCACTCAATCATGATCACGGAAGCCGCGCTGTTCTTTGAGTTTCGACGACCATCACCTCGTTGTTTCCCCTTTCATCTCACCTCTTTTTCTTCACTTTCCCCCCTTATGCTACCGCTCTTCAATGGCCCAGAAGATACAAGGCGAAGACAGATCAACCTTGGCGGGAAATCTACGACCAATACAGCACAATCGACGTTGGAATCCGCGAAGGCTCGTAGAAATGAAAGGATAGAGCATAGACGACGGGTGGATGCCGCTATTCGACTTCAGGCATGGTGGCGAGGAGAAGTTGAAAGGAGGAGGATAAGAAGGAGATTTAGCCGAGAGATTGAGGAGGGATTAGCTGGAGATTTATTGGAGATCGAAATCGTTAGAAGGGTGTGCTTTGTCGGGAAAAGGAATTTGGATGAAAATGGGAGATTAGTATTGGGGAAATGGAGTCAAGGCGTTGTTGAAAGAGACTTTGGTGAGCAGAAAATCTTTGTTGAAAGACTGTTTTTAATCTTTTCTTTGTTCAGATCGGGTATCGACTCTTTCACCGACCAACCTCAGCGTTCTTACAACAATTCTCCTTTCATTAGTCTCAAAAGACGTTAATTCACCATTATCAACATTTCACATCACTCTTCTAACAAAACTGACCTCGCTTTCAACGATGCCCCCCAACTCAGATTTCTATTGTCTCCTTTCAATCTCGATACGCGAAGTATCAAAATCATCTCCCATTCTTCCAAACTTAATAACCCTCCTCTTCTCGCCACGAACCTCGGATCAAACCATTTCTTATCTCCTCACTCTTGTCCTCACCATCCCTTTGTTACCAAACCGACTTCCTCTTCAAACATTAACTGCGTTCTCAGCTTCCCTTCCACTTGCCCAGTTAACGCCGCGGAACGTCCAAGACATCGCTTCAACTCTCCTCACCACCGAAGATCGCATTCACCTCCTCTCCAACCTTCTCGCTTTCACCTCACCACGCTACACCAAACTCCCAAAATCAGCATTAGCAGCTTACCTCAAACTCGTTGCAGACATCCTTTACCTTTTACCCGTCAACATCTTCGACCCAGAAGCTCAAAAACGATCTCGAGATGAACCCGAAGACGACGATATGAATGAAATTCGAGTCACCGTTGTCGATTCGTTTGATGTTCCTCTTCACGCTCCCCTGCCAACAGTGGACGCAAAGACGCTGAAGCGCATTCAAACTCTCGTTTCTCCGACTCACATCGCTTCGCTACTCTCCACCACCGCTTCTACCTCGAGCGAGAGGTATCAGCTCTTTCGTGTTCTCGGTGGAATATTCCACGTATGGCCTGGTAAAAAAGACAGTGTCGGTTCGTTAATTTGGAACACTTCCTCTGGTCAAGTGGGAGGGATCGTGAAAGAGCTTTGGAGAGGGTACGTTCGGTCGAGTGGGTTGGGTAGGGAAACTGCTTCGACCTCTGCTTTTCCGATTTCGTCCGGTGGTGAGAGTGGAGGCGGTGGAGGTGGGGTATATGAAACGTTGATCCCTGTCGTGGGACAACAACAACCCCGATTGTTGGGACCGAGGGAACCTTCCGAGGTAGAAGATCTGGATCCGTGGCCTGTTTTGTTGTTGCTTGCGGAGATTTATACTCAGGCGTTGGGTACGATGGGGGATGACGAGTTTTTCGGTACCAGCGGTGGAGACGTGACGGCTAAAGGTGGTCTGAGAACCGGTGTGACGAAAACGAGTAATCCTCTATCGATAGACGACCTAACTCTACTTTCGAGAAACGTGTTGAACATCGTTTGGGTGTTGTACGTGTATCCACCACCGACGTTACGTTTTTCCTCGACTCCCACGTTGTCGTGGACCTCCATACGTACCACACTCGTTCGATTGCTTCGTGCCGTTCATGCTAGAGACGCGCGAAGGTCGTTTGTTCCCAGTACACATTGGATAAAGCTCCGTGGTGGAGAGGAAGGTTGGAATGCGTTTGTGGAAGCTGCGTTGGTGGAAGAGGAGCGGTTGCGGATTTTGGATTCTTCGGATGTGTATAACGCTGGGAATTCTGCTATGGATGTGGATCTCGAGTATGAAGGTGACGAAGACGATTCGTATTTCTTCCGTCCTCTTCGTGCTCAACCGCCACCACCACCACCTGCTCAGACAACGATGGGACGGATGAGGGAACAGAGGAAATATGAGAGGTTGGCGAAGCATCAAAGGATTTTGGAGGATATACCGTTTGCTGTACCGTTTGAGTTGAGGGTTAGGGTGTTTAGGTCTTATGTTTTGCTTGATCAGGTTATGAGGAGGGAACGTGTGGGTGGAGGTGGTGGGGGTAGTGTGGTTGGTAGGATTCAGGTGCGCCTGTTCTTTTTCTTTCGGTTTTTTTTTTTTTGGGAAGTAACGTTCTCCCACAGGCTCTTGCCAATAACAACAATTTCATTCGGTATCCCGGACAGCGGAGGAACAGAGTCGAAATTCGAAGGAACCATTTAGCTGAGGATGGATTTGACAAACTTGGAAATTCTCAAGTTATCGATTTGAAAGATCCTGTTGAAGTTGTGTTTCGGGATCAGTGGGGTGAAGAAGAGTTAGTCGCCGTCGTTCCTTTTTTCATCATCCATACGAAGAACTGAACATTTTTCGATCCTCTTTTTCAGGGCAGGGATTGATGGAGGAGGACTGTTTAAAGAGTTTTTTACGTCGTTATCAAAGGAAGCGTTCGATTTGGGAAGGGGGTTGTGGAACGTTAATAAGGAAGGAGAGTTGTATCCTAGAGCTGGTGGATGGAGTGAAGAATGTAAGTTTTTCCTCCTTCCCGTAAGAACTCTACGTCCTCAACCTCTGCGACAGCCCACTCCCTGGCGTGGTACCGCTTCATCGGAAAAATTCTCGGAAAAGCTCTATACGACGGAATCCTCGTCGACGTCGTGTTTGCTTCCTTTTTCTTGGCCAAATGGTTACGAACCCAGAGTCCTACGTTTTTCGATGATTTGAGGAGCTTGGATGAAGAGCTCTGGAACGGCTTGGTGTTTTTGAAGCGCTTGGAGACAGAGGGGGAAGTGGAGTCGTTGGGGTTGAGGTTTTGTGTTGATGTGGAAGAGTTTGGAGTGAGTAGGACGGTCGATCTTGTTCCTGATGGGTCTGGAGTTGCGGTTACGAAGGAGAATCGGTTGCAGGTTCGTTGGGGGTTTTTTCCCCGTTCGTTTCGTTTGCTGAACATCGCATATTCTTTTTTCTAGTACATCTACCTCCTCGCACATTTTAAACTATCGAAACAGATTCGAAAACAGAGTTTAGCGTTTTT
Organism: Marasmius fiardii PR-910; assembly: GCA_014904975.1. Taxonomy (NCBI): domain Eukaryota; kingdom Fungi; phylum Basidiomycota; class Agaricomycetes; order Agaricales; family Marasmiaceae; genus Marasmius; species Marasmius fiardii. Next base: position 61,106 of record MU127890.1, read on the forward strand.
TGAAGGTGTTGGTGAGGTCATTGAGGAGCGGTGGATACGGTACGTTTCTCCCTATGACCTTTTTTCAAACGTCGTCCTGACCACACCTCACGCACAGGATGTTCACACCAAAAGAACTATCTCACCTCCTCGGTGGCTCTTCTCAACCTGTCGATATCGAAGATTTGAGGAAACATACGGTCTATGGCGGATTGTATGATGATAAGAGTCCGATTATCAACGCGTTTTGGGATGTACGTGCCTGTCGTTGTCTTTTTTCGCTCTTCCGCTCATGACTCTTTTTAGGTCGTCAACGGATTCACAGAAGACCAACGTCGTTCGTTGTTACGATTCGTGACTAGTTGTTCTAGGCCTCCATTGCTGTACGTTTCCCTTCCCCCCCTTTTTTTGTCCGGGTCTCATTGACCGGATTTTTGGGGTGCATGACACAGTGGTTTCAAGGAACTCTTTCCCCAATTCGCTATTAGAGACGCAGGAGAAGATCAAAATCGGCTGCCTACGGCTAGTACGTGTGTAAACTTGTTGAAGGTGTGTGTTTTTTTTTTTCGTGTTGTGGCGTTGAGCTGACTGCTGAGAAACCAGTTACCGAGGTATGGCTCGTCGACGGTGTTGAGACAAAAGTTGTTACAGGCGATCAATTCTGGTGCTGGGTTCGATTTGTCTTGATAGATTTTTCGACGGGATGTTTTTTTTTTCTCTTTTTTGTGTGGTTTTATAGACAACGTATGAGTACTCGCATTTTTTGCATCCCCATGGTTCCTTCCGTCGAATTTCTTTTGATAGTCGTTGTATCGTCTGTTTTCGCATATGTATGTTGTAATTCACAATGTTGTTTCCGTCGTCAGGCAGATTCGCTGCCTTGCTTCCAAAGCCGGGGATATTTTTTTTCTTTGAATAGGTTCACTGATGCGGTCCATGTCGGTCCCGGGTGGTCAATATCGATTTTGGAGCGTTGAGCTCTAAAGTTGTACCTTTTGGTTATCTTTGATAGCTATAATATTGCGTATTTTTGCGCACCATCAACGGAGAGACGTCTGTATCAGGAGGAATTTTTTGCGTGGGCTGGTTATGTGGTTATTGAAGACAAGTATTGCCATCGGGGGGTATAGCTCAGCTGGGAGAGCAGCAGACTGAAGTCACATGTTTCCGCTGATTCTGAAGGTCCCGCGTTCGATCCGCGGTACCCCCATTTTTGTTGTTCATCAATTTGTTTTTGCTTTTTTGGTGCAGATAGCTATTACATTCCTGTAGCGGCGTCCCTGCTGACGCCAATTCCCGCCTCTCCCCACCTCTCAGTCGAGCCACACTGATCATGGATAAAGCCTTTTGGGCCCGATGATGTAAGACTGAGTTTGGAACGTGTATCATAGTCCCCCCTACACATTCATCTACTCTAAACTGCAAATGTCAACATTAAAAGTACTTTCACACATTTCCCTCAGTTATGATAGCTGATACTGGGCATCTGTTTGTACATCTCTCATGGTAACAGCTTCCAAGAATAACACAAACTCATTTTGAGTGGTCAGGATCCAATTGGACCCCACTTGTAATATTACATTGGGGTTTTTCCTCAAAATGAACAAACACTGATTTATGCAAACCAAGGGAGCCCATGGATTTGAATCCCTGACCAGGGATAGGAGGGGGGGGTCCTCTTCCTGGCCAAAAAAAATGGGCATGTAGATTTTGAAGACCAGAAAAAAAGAACAGGCAGAGAGTGCAGGTAGGTGCAGACTTGAGAGCATGTAAGAACAGATCAAGATCAAGGTAAGAACAGGATAGAGAACAGATAACAAACCCATAAGTTCAGGTTCAGTTCTGGCCAGATATGTTGGGTGTATTGTTGGCCACATCGCCGTCGCCAGTCATGAATTCTGAAATGCAAGCTTGCCAATATCATTGCCAAGGTGACTTCTGCTGCCCAGATAGTATTTTGCTGATTATTCCTAAGCAAATTGATGGTATTAAAGAATTTCTGGCGGAATGCTGTTGCGAGTGACAAATTTTCCTTTTTTTTTTTTGGAAATAAACACTTCCTTGGGGAGTAAGACCATGAGTATAAACAGGTGCAATGGTGTCCTAGAAGAGGATGAAACAACCTGAGGAAAGAAAAATCCTTGAAGGAGGTTAACGAGCAAATGTAAGGTGTAAGAGAGTCCTGAGGACACGAAGAATCTAGAGAGGGAGAGAGAGACTTTATATACAACACGGATTGTGGCTTGTGGCATTGACACCAGCCTTGCCATCGAGACTAACAGTGGCAGGTATTGTTGAGTTGAGGCTGAGACAACTAAAGTGCATGTCTCGTCTGCATAGACCCCGGTCAAACTTGTTTGACCATCTCATTATGCATTTCTCTCCCAATTTTGGCCACTTTCCTTAATTTCCATATGGTTCAAATGGCGCAATTAATCTCTATTGTAGAATGTCATTTTTATTATGAAACATTTAGTCTGGAACCTTGGAATCAATGGAGCTATACTTACAGGCTTGGCAAGCTTCAGGCCACATTTTTTCACCCAGTTTTTAGCTGTTTCCCTTGATTTTTGTACCATGTCAATGGTGTATTGTAGCTACTGTCCTATGTAGTTTCTATCTCCAAGTGCTTACTTTGGGACTTGAAAAGATGACAGATGAATGGTTTTCTGGTAGAAGTATTGATGGGAGAGGTCCGGTTTTGACAAGGGCTGAAGCCTGAAGAGCCAGTTTGTAGTAGAATAGACAGATTGTTAATGATTATGTAGTGCATGGAGTTTCTCTTTCTCAGCTTGCACCCCCTTTGGTTGAAGGGCCAGTTTTTAAAGGGGAGAACTGAAGAGAGAGCTCACATTTCAATTGGAAACTACTTCTGATCATAACTCAAGGTCAAGAGTGGGTCGGTAACAATGGCAGGAGCAAGGGATTCAACAATCAACCATGGTCTAAACACTCAACACTGCAACTGGAAAACAAGAAGCTAGAGTACCCCCAGAGAGGATCAGCAGTGAATATTTTATGGTGAATAGATACAGAAGGTATGAATTGATAAGTTTTGCCTGGGATCATGGAGATTTCCAGCACTGAGGACAGACTATATACTAGGGCAAGTGAGGATGCGAGACATCCATTTCCCTGAAGGGAGGTCCAGTCTAGCTTCAGCAGGGCTGAGAATACCATTTAAATGTCTAGGGCAGGAAGAGGATCTGGTATGTTTATTTTTGGGGGAGCAAGGTGCAATATGTTGTTCAGAGTGTTTATGATGTAAAGAATGGCTCTTGAATGCCCAATATCCAATAGTGAAAGGTAGGTGACATATGACTGAGCAGAGGCCCTGGGATAGAGGAAATTCTAAGCTTAGACTGAGTTCAAATATTCCAAGTCCAAGCTTGAGCTGATGCTCCAGCTGAATTGAGCATGATCACATCCTGATCAAGGTCGCATTCGTCACATCACAGACATAATCTCATGTACCTTCCCTTCTGTGTGGAAAGCTTAGTCAATTTATGCTATACAAGCAGAAACATGGTCCTGTCTTGAGTATGGCCAAACAGGAGTGAGTGAAACTAGTAGTTAGCAGTCATGATCCTGCTTATACAAATTGAAGTAAGAGTTTGGTACTTTTTCTCAGAATGCTGAATTCACTTATTGGCCTATTTTGCGAGGGAAATCCCAATTTCATGCTCACCTGCTGCCACCTGCTGCCACCTGAGCTCCCCTTATAATGGCACTTGCAACCAGAATTACTCCCTTTTCCATGAAATCAATGCAGGACATTGATGAAAAAGGTCTCTAAACAGAGTGGTCTGAATCCCGGTCTTCAGTAAGAATGCCCGGGGCAAAACCCGGCTGTAGGACGGTCCGAGCAACCTCAGGGAGTCAAGCGCTGTCTGAGCACCCACAACAAGCTTCCGGACCCGCGGCAACTCTGGGCCGTGGATCCCAGTGGAATGTAATCTATGTCAATATCTAGGTTTCAACATACATTTCTTTGCTTTCCATAGCAAAGTACTCATTCAGTGATGAAGTGTGATCTCTGATATAGATTTAATTGCTGTGATATGTAGAACTCAAAATGAAATAGATATGAGATTGTCCAGGCTCTGTGCGCGATATGAAAATCACCACATATATGTAGATTATTTTTTCGTGGTTTGGAACAGCATACACCTGAGTAATGTTAGAATCTTAATATTACTTCAGTAAGTTAACTTACAGTTCCATGTGCTACCTATGCATTTGTTACTATCCTTTCACATTTCCCGTACATACACACATGTTACTCCATCTTTCAATTTTGATTTCAGGCACTGCCATATGCAGTTAAACCTCCTCCCACCTATTGCTTATCACACTGGGTACATTTGGTACTAGTTCCCTTCATCTGCCTTGAAATACTTGATTCTAGTATTGAGGATATACCTACTGGCTAAGAAATGCTATCCTCACTTCTCTATAAGGTGGAGAGCCCTGGCCATTATTACATGAGAGGTGAAGATCTTATTGTTTAACTTACTGGTAGTCTGACAACAATACTGGTTTTATCATCTTCACGGAAAGTGAGGATCTATTGATTACTTTAGAGGGGAAGAGGTGAAAGTTTCATTTCTGCTTCCGCCACTTGTCCAAGAGGACCATCGTCATTCAACCCCAATGAGAAATGAGTTGATAATCACTGATACTGGCCACTTGATCCTTAGCCTATCAGTATGTACCAGTATATATCATTGAATGAGAAGGCAGTTGTTACTGGCTGATACCAGCAGATTCAAACCGCGATATACTATTTACTGTGCCCATTTCGTTTGGACCAGGGAATCTGACTGCACTTGATACTATCCAAATCATGGCGGATACTAGTCAATATCTACGTCTAACGATTCACGCAATTTTTTGGCAAGTCAGCAGCATTTGGAACTTATTCATCGGATGTACATCACTGAGCAGTCCCGACTACAGTCACTCCTCAGTGTTACCCACAACGGATCAGTTCGCGTCTTCATAGGATACAGAGGTCGATCTAACTGTTTCCTCTGACAGCAATTCCACCAGCAGTTTTCCTGAAATCAAGTACTCCAATTTGTAATTGGACCGTGTTATGATTATGAGGTACTTCTCTGGTATCTCCATAACACGGTTACAGACTGTCTCAGAGGCAAACCGTAAATTCCTATTGCTCAAACGTTTGAATTTTACAGCGGAAAGTCCAATTCGAGACTTGAGACCTTTGACTGATACGGGAGTTTATAAACTCAGGCAAAAGAAAATAACTAGGCAAAGATGATTAAAAGAGGTAATGTATAAAATAGGTTTGCGGTACGGAAGGTTTGTAAAACCGCGGGATTATTCGATTTACGCTCCACCAAGCAAAGAGGCACGCTCCTCATCATGTAAGGCGGTAGCCCCTTTGTATCTCCTCGACAACCGAAAGACACCCATTATAACCCATGCAAGGGCAAGAATGGCAAACGCGAGTGCGGACCAATAAATGAGCGGGTCCAAGTTCCTTTGCTGGACAAAAATGGCCCAAAGCGACCACGCAATGGCGAATGAACCGGGAAGATCGCCGTCGGGAGTGGAGAAGGTGTATGTAGCTGCGGTGCCCTCCAAGAAGAACCTATGAAAGCACAGCTGCAAATCAGCACAACTCATGGTTTTGAATAGGGAGAACGGCGAAGTATACTTACAATCCCAAGAATACAAGGTGTTTGGTCCACACTCCAGGGGGGTGGTCGACTGCGTTAATGCCGAATGCTTCGAATGCGTTGAGGACAACGAGGACAGTCGTCCAGCCGTGATAAAGCGAGAATGGGATATGGATGAACAGCTCATCGGCAGTTTGATGAGGACCGTGGTGTTTCCTCACAATGTAATAGATTTGGGTGACAGTTGAGAAAAAAAACAATGCAAAGACGAATGCGACAATGTAATCGTGCTCCGCCCAAACGTGGATGTAGATGGCGTTCAGAATAGAAAGGAAAGGGAATCTCCAAGATATACCATCAACGATAATGTGTTTCCCAGCTGGGAAGAATTGGTAGATGACCGTGCCGAGGAGTAGGATGTGAATGACGATCCATATGAGGAATGCCCAGGGGGCAGGGGTAATGTAGGTTAACTTGGGGTTGTAGTAGCTTCCAGTCGGAAAAGTGAGGGTGTATATGTTTGAAGCCAGGAATAGGAGGTAACAGATAAGGTTGATAATTTTAAGGAGAAGACCGTCTGTCCAGCTGTGAGCCATGATGGTGGGTAAGGAAATGACGATGTCCGGGGGGGGGCGCGGCATGAGTCTTTTTAAATTACCCACTTCAAACCGGGCGCTAGGGCAAAGCGATTAACGCAAGAAATGGCACTGCTCAGCTGTCACATCGTTCACGTAAAGCACGATGCACACTTAATTGTCTTGTTCCTCTGACCCCACGCCGCAAGGAGTTCCAAGCAGTTTGGCCATTCAAAAGTCAGGTTGAAATCCAGGGTGGCCAGGAATACGATTACCTACCCCGTCCCTTTGACGACTATCAAGGACCGAAAAAGAGGCGGCCCCGATGGTTGTACTTTCATTCTCCATTACCAGGGGAAGGGGTAGGTGTAAACGATATCTTTGTAGCCCGAATGAACATTTGTCTGTCATCGACCTGTTCCCGAGTGATTGCCACGGACCTCGGTCACGGAGGTTTACATGTGCCGGACACATAGCAAGGTACAATTAAATTTGCGAATCTTGAAGCACCCTTCATCGGCGTCCACATCCAAAGATAAGTATCTGGTGAAATTCAAATAGGGTCATTCAAACCAGAGGCCAAGTCCGTTGTTGCGGGGGGGAACCTCTGTTTTTTCGCTTGCCTCACTCGGATGAGGTCTCATATGTATGTCGTCTGTGCAGTGTTGAGCTGAAATCCTCGCATTTTCAATAGCCGTTGCAGTGTTTTGGGCCCAGAATAAGAGGACGGAGAGTACCGCACGGAGGTCAATTTTTTTTCCAACAGTGCGGACGGAAATATCGAGAAGGTACATTCTCCCGCAATCTCAGACACGCCACCCAAGGGCTTTCATTCAGTCGACGAGATCGGTACCATGGTCAAACTCGGGTCCCGATACGGTTGTTGGAGAATGATTGAAGGTACAGATAGGCACCATTTTCGCCTGAAAGAAATTGTGGAAGTTTAGACTACCCTCGGCCTTGCTAGTTTGGGTATCAAGTAAATCTCCAGCTAATCCCTCAATCTCTCGGCAAAATCTCTTTCTAATCCTCCTCATTTCAGATTATCCTCGCCACCATGCCACTCGTCGCCTATGCTCTATCCTTTCATTCCTACGAGCCTTTGCCGATTCCAACGTCGACTGCGCTGTATTAGTGGTAAATTTCCCGCCAAGGTTGGTCTGTCTTCGCCTTGTATCTTCTGGTTCGAATAGCGGTAACATACGGAAAAAGTGAAGAAAAAGAGATGAGATGAAGGGGGAAACAAAGAGGTGATGGTCGTCGAAGCTCAAAGAACAGCGCGGCTTCCGTGATCACGATTGATTGACGCGTTCGTAAGCTATTTGGATTTGCTTGTCGACAGTCCCCGATATCCCCGTGCATTCATTTCGGCACCGTCTCCGGGAATTGATCATAACTGGCTCCGACGGCCATGGTTCCATCTCATCCATAATTCGTCGTTCACGCGCACGGTTCTTCCAACTCTTGCGGCTTTTATATTCCGAGTCGTGTCGCTGATGTGGCTACAACTATGAACCCCGATAATCCTGGTTCATGTTGATTTACCCTGCCATTTCATCGTTGCGTTTATAATTAAGGCAAGTCCTACCATAATCAAAGAGTATTTGCACAGTTGAGAATGAAATTTTTAGCTGGGTAGAAATTTCTGTTTTTACATCAAGTTCGAGATTTGCCCGTTACGTTATGAAAATTTGGATGTTATGTAACAAAAATTTACAGTCAAAGTTCTCATCGACGCTTCTGGGTGCCGAAAGACGGCTGCATATCGTTGAAGTGCAGAAGCAATGGTTGCATTGGATGCTAACGTTGAAGGGAGCCTTCAAGTTAGGGCCACTAGCAGTAGCAACGGATATAAAATTTTCTGCTCAGTTTCTCTTACAACAAATCAAATCATTGAATGCCCACAGCAGAAGGTAAACCATCGATTCCATGCTACCTTCAGCTTTAGATGGGCGTTATGACGTGGCATGGCCGTTCTGATAATTTCACAGTTACGTTATAAAAATATGGCTCATGGAGGCTGAAATTTTGGACGTCGTTTTGGACATGGTGGAGCTTCGGATTTACATTACGGCACCCACTTGAGAGTGTGCAAATTACTCTCTATTCTCCAAGGGCGTTTTGCGAGACTCCGTTTGGGGACATAGCTTCCCCGCCAACGATATTATATATCGGTGGGGGATACACCAGCTCTACAAATCTCGCACCAAAACTGGCTTCAAAGACGATGTACTCTGCCTCTCGTACTGCAAGACTACTACTTCCACTTTCTCATGTCCGGCGGTCTAGCTATATAAAACGTTTGAATGCAGATGTTCGACGGGCATTAATAGGGTAATGGTAACCTGGGTCGTTGCCATAAGGATAAGACGGATCAGGTCCTCTTTCGACCCGCCGGAGATTCGATTCCCTCTCAATGCATTGTTGGCGTCAATTACCAGCGGGGAGCATTGCATCAGAGCTCTTTATCTGTTTATCTCACTTCGTTTTTGTTTGGAGGGGAATTTCACCATGTTTTTGTTTTTTTTCTGCGATTATTGGAACAGGGCCAACAATACCTGACGGGGGGCGAAGGTTGGATGGCTCGTAGGATTGGATGGAAACCCTCGGACAGATATGAAAAGATATGGAAAAAAGGATAAGAACTCGGATAAATAGGAAGACACACTTTTTGTTCGTCGCACGCGGCAGTTTCGCCAAGTTTTTATTTGGAAACAGTAATAATTTAAACAGCATTCGATGGTTTTTAAATCTTCTGTTTCTCGAATTCAACATGCACGGCCATCTCCTATATCATTGTTTATTATTTTGTAACTCTTGGAACACACTATATGAGGAAAATCTGCCTTCTAAGCTTCATGCCCTGGACACAAGAGGGGTATATAGTACCTTGAAATGACTTTTAGACCAACCGTGATCCCTAATTATTCCCAGGAGGTGGCCGATCCCGGCGAGCATAGATGGGTGTGATTGACCAGTCACCAGCACCTCCCTCGTCGCGGCAGGAACAGCAGAAAACAACAACAGCAACAATCCTCTCAGTGAACAATCAGATTGTGGTTCAAATATAGCAGTAGAAAGTGGCATCCACCGCATCCACCTCCCAACCTCAAGGGCTTTCACCGGATAGAGCACTAGGGGTAATGACCATCACCCGATACTTGCAAAGGCTGACTCAAAAATGACCTCGGAATGCTTTCGCAATGCATTTCTGGAGGAGTTGCCGGAGCTAGAGCCAGGGTTCTGAGATTCACACTTTATAAAATGTAGGCATAGAATAAGACTTATCGGGAGATTCCAGCATTTGTGTTCATTGATGGTGGTGAGGGAGATGACTGTGTTGGGGATCTCTGTACTGCAGCAATCTTCTGCCGTTATGACTGATGTTGTGATTTCCCAGTCTAGGGTAAGGTCACTTTGAATTCAGAGGAAAGCTGAATGAGACTTACATTCTGGGTGAGAGGTCTTGGCAGTTATGAGTAAGTAAGAGTGTGATTTTGAAAACAGTTGGGGTGGAACGTATCGAGAAGGTACGTTCTCCCGCTATTTTAGACAGGTGCCAACAGAAGACTCTCCATTCAGGATTGGGGAAGGGGATCTTTTTGATATACTTCCCCTGATACCCACGGCCTTGCTAGTTTTGGACATCAGTGCCCTGACAATTGACCCGAATGAAAATGTAGCAATCTAGATGGTAATTGAAAGAGAAATGCAGCGTTTTTGTACTCTCGGCGTTGCCAAACTTGGTCATCGGCGTACAACGGCTCTACTCGATTTGTGAGCTTGAATTGATACCCCAAGATATCAGACGACCTCAGGGCTGTTTCTCAGTCGGATCAGAGCAACACAATCTCCACAAAGCTCTACATCTTGGCGACAATGAGCCTCACTCTCACCTTCAACGCTCGTCAACTCACCAAAGATGTGCAAGTAGAGGACATATTCTACCCCCAGCTTTGTCTGAACGAAACTGTGGTAGTTCAGACCACAACTGAGGGGGAAGGGGAACTTATTGATATAATTTCTCTGATACCCTCGGCCTTGTTAGTTTTGGACAACAGTGCCCTGAGAATTGACCTGAATAAAAATATGGCAATCTAGACGGTAATTGAAAAAGAAATGCAGCCGTTTCGTCCTCTCGGCGTTGCCAAATTTGGTCATCGGCGTATGACAGCTCTATTCGATTTGTGAGCTTCGATTGATACCCCATAATATCAGATGGCCTCAGCTATATAAGGTGCTATTTCTCAGTCAGATCAGAACAACATACCCTCCACAAAGGTTCTACATCTTGGCAACAATGAGCCGCACTCTCACCTTCAACGTTGGTCAACTCACCAAAGATGTGCAAGTTGTTTTCGTAGTCCAAGCACCTACTAATGCAAAGATTGGTGATGATGGGTATTATATTGCTTGGTTGGTTCCCCTTACGTCTTCTTCCCATAAAGTGGTACTAAGTTTATCTCCAGGCGCATAGCTGAACTCAAAGCCGGTGGAAATTCAGATGACCGGTTCACGGTTGAATATCCTGCAAGTTTGGGTATCGCTACTGCAGGAATAGTAAGTACCATGCGTCCCGCTTGTTAAATTTGCTCACATGATTGATAGTTTGATCACACTGCCCTCCCGTCAGAAGTGTGGACTAAAATTAAGGTCTGTGTCCCCCCATACTCATCCTCAGACAAACTTATACTTTTGACAGCCAGGACAATCTACTACTCTTGCTCTTGATGGAGAAGTGTGTTTCTGGTCTGAGCCCACTGAAATTGGTGGAAACACCATCCAGGCTATCAATCGCACAGGTGGCTTTCAGGGCATTGCTCTTGGTGAGAATGAACTACTCTGTTTTCTCAATATTGTTTTAATCATCAGCTTATGCTCCATAGGTACTGTGGATGCCCAAATTGACTCCTTTCTACGACCCACATTTCTGTGGAATGTTGGGTGAGTATATGCATTCCCGATTGTATAAGACATATACTAACCATCACTTTGGAAGTGCTGAGATGACTGCTGAAACTGATTTCTCTCCCAACTTGATGATGTTTGTGAACCTTGATTGTGAAAGTGAGCTTGAATGTCTTCACTAGAGGCCCAGAAATATCTAATGATTGAAAAGTGCAGGGTAGTGTCATATTCGGTAATCTGCCAGAGTCTATGTGCATTTGGAAAGTGAACCTTAATGCTCAGGATCGTGAGTATACATTTTGACTTTCAGAGACCTTCGCCAATCACAACATATTTCTCACATAGCTGTTACCCACTGGAACTTTGAGGAGACCCCCAAAGTAAGTTGCACCGTTACCTGCTGATTTACTAGTGTCTCATTCAAACTAGGGCACTTATCGAGTCACCACCATGTAAAGCTGGTTCTAGCAGTGTGCATTTGGGAGGGAAGGGGGTATTATTGTTTGAGGATCAGAAGGGTATTACCCTTTTAAGTAGATTTTTTTGTGATAGTTTTATTTTTACCCTGCTCTCCATTGGAGCTATTTTAACTCATTGATATGCTGCCTGCTACCAAATATTTCTGTGTTGTTGAAGGTGGTAGGCATTATCATCTCCAAAACCATTTGGCATTCCATGCCCAGTGTAATAAATTGGAAGTAGGTATAACTGCACAAAATGGCAGTGCAAGAAATCGAAATATAATTGAGGGAGTAAACATCTGTCGGCCCACACCATCTTTCCTTTTCCTTCCTCGGAAAATCAAAATTTCTTCATTCTGAGATGGAATCATGTTCATCATACCATAGTCACCATGCATATTACACATAGTCTCTGAATGGATACTGAAGAAACAAACTCAGACAAGAAAGAACCTGTCATCGATAACCATTCTCATTACTTGACAATTATTCATCTCCCTCCCATTAAAAGTCTTCTTCCTCAGTCCCCAAATCCTACTTCCTGGGCGCACTCTCCCTCTCGTACTTCAGAACAATTTGTACCTCAATTGAATTTCTCCAGTCACATGTCCGGTGATTTAGGTAGAGATACTGTTTGTATCAAATTGATCACAGGCATTAATGGGTAGTGGTGACCTGGGTTGTTGCCAGGTGGTCCTAATCAACCAGGGGTTTGATTCCCTCTTAATGCATTTCCCAACCCTTTGGGTTCTTTTTGGTCTTAAGGAATGAATGTACACTTACCCTGTCCATCTCACTTAAATATCTTTAACCATAGCCTTTTCCAGATCAGGCCCCACCAATAATCCCTGATGGAGGCCGAAAGTTTGAATGGAGGCTCGTGAGTTGGAGTTTTGTGAAGAATCTCGGAACAGACAAAAAGGATAAGAAATCGGATTGATGGGAAGACACCCTTTTCATCATCCATGGCATTCCGCCAAGTTCTTTTGAAAACAGTGGTATCTTAAACAACATCGGGTGGATTCTATGCTGGCTATTTTTCAAATTCAACATGCAAAACTATCTCATATTTTTTGTGATCCCAAGCTTGGAACACACTTTATGAGGAAAACTCTCCTTCCTAGGCTTCATGCCCTGGCACAAGAAAGTAGATAGTACCTTAAAATGGCTTGATACCACCCACCATTCCTAGAGCACTAGTAAATATCCCTAGCAGTTGCCTATCTTGGCGAGCATGGATGGCTAATTGACCAGTACTGCCCTGTCACAGCAGCAGCAGCAACTACTGGTGGGGCAACAACAACAGCAATAATCCTACCAGCCAACAATTAGATCATGGTCCAAATCCTAAACAGTAAAGAAGTAGAAGTGACATACACTACTTCCACCTCCTGATGCATGAGGCTCAACCATTGAATCCCCCTTAATCAATGACAGAGATCTCTCAAGACTCAATTTGTGAGAATCACTGAACTCCCATTATGTGCGGGTTAATATTACTTGAATAACACCTCACTCTGAGGTAAAATTTGTTTGAATAAAGTCGCAAGCAGGTTTAGGACTTCTCATAAGGTCTGAAATCTGGCTCCATATGAGCAAACAGCTCTTACTACTCTGGGGCTTGTCGGATGGCAGACCTCGCTCTGTGTGCCTAATTGAGCAAATAATTTTTCACTGATGCTCCCCGCTTATTAAACAATGAACAATTGTTCTCATTGGCCGGGCTACTGCAGTGAAGCACTGGTAGTGAACACACAAAGACTGGAGCGAGGGCTCAACAGCCAACAACTAGTCCCAATGACAAAGATGATCAATACTGCCCAGTATCCTACAGAGTACAAATACGCACCTAGTCCCAATGACAAAGAGGTCAAGATGGGGGACTAGGTGATGACTCGGCTTATATATACTACTTGGCATGTGACCTATGATGTCGTGACCTGTATCGTATGGAAACTAATAGAACATAGTGGAAAAGGATAGAACACAGTGGAATAGAAGTAAAGGATAAGATCCAGGGATGAAATAAGGATGATGTCATGTATCATAGTGAAAGGAAAAGAGACTGTAGGAAGGTAAATGAAAATAATACGCACTTTGTGACATTACCCCCCTTCTAAGACCATCGTCCTTGATGGCTATCACTTCGACTTCTTCTTTTTCTTCTTCGGCACCAGTATATCTGACTCCCCCACAGCATCTGGGTGCTCTGCATGGAACTCCTCCACCAGTTCCCAAGCATTTGCCACGTTTTCTGCTGGCTCCCAGGAGATATGTCCTTCATCCCAGCCTTCCCACTTTACCTTGTACTGCAACTTCCCTCTGTAAATTCTACTGTTCAGAATTTTCTCCACATCATATTCTCCTACCGCTCCGTCTTCTTCCAACTCTATTGGTCCTGGTTGTGATGGTCGTTCTCCATTGATATTGTTGCCTCGCCAGGGAGAAAGTTTGTCAACATGGAAGACTGGATGGATTCGATGTCATCCCCAAGGAAGTTTCAAGCGATAGTCCAAATCTCCTATGCGCTCCAATACCTCGAATGGCCCCAGCTGTTGATCTGAGAGCTTGCGACTTGGCGTCTTAAGATCGATGTCTTTGGCGTCCAACCATACATAATCTCCAACCTTGAACACATGAGCTTCCTTCTTCCCCCTCTTGTATGCTACCTTCTGCTCCTTCTTCACTGTCTCCAAGGCTGCTTGGGTGTCCTTCCATAATTCCTTCAACACTTCAATTCACTCATCCACATCCTTCCGTCCTGTATGCTGTCCCACTGGGATGTTGAATAAGGGCTGATATCCATATACTGCCTTGAATGGAGAGAGATTGTGTGCAGAGTGGGTCTTGGAGTTGATAACGAACTCTGCCATTGGAAGGTGTTTTGCCCAATCTGTCTGCCTCCTTCCTATATATAGCCGAAGGTACTTCTCCACCTCTTGGTTGGCCCGCTCTGTCTGTCCATTCGCTTGCGGGTGGTATCCAGACGTCAAATTGCTCTTGATACCCAGTTGCTTGAGGAGCTTCCTCATAACCATCACTGCAAACTGGGGACTGCGATCTGACACAAAGCGTAACGGTAGCCCATGGAGTCGGAAAGTTTCCCGATAGTAGAGGTCCGCTACCTCTTCCGTGGTAATGCTGGTCATGCATGGGATAGCATGAATCTGCTTGCTGAATAAGTCTGTGCAGACCAGAATGGCATCGTACCCATCCGACTTTGGCAACTGAGTAATCAAATCTACTCC